>JAOXJP010171524.1:0-12663 GCA_025762735.1 Platanus orientalis
AAGCATATGTAGATATGTGATTGTTTAAATGAATTTTACTAATTTCTTTGTTCAAGAACGGTAAACCTCCCAACACTTCTACATGCAACCAAAGGTGGGAAATATGCAAATTAACATAATGCCACCATGGGCACATCCACAAAGGGCCAACCCTTCTTTGTCCTCTTACATTAAAGACAGTTTAGGCAATACACCCTATGTTGGTAAGGGTAAAATATTTGGGTATATTTATGACACCCAAGCAATGATAATGTTTGTCGGGGCGATGCCCCTGCCAACACCCCGAGTCCTTCTGGGTCGTGACTATGAGCTTTCAACTCTGCTAGCATTATGACCAAAAGTTAATTGGTGGCAAGTGCCAGGACACCTAGAACACCCTCAAGAGGGTTACCAACCACTAGAAGGGACCGACAGCCTCTCCCATTACATTTTATCACGAGGATAGTCCTCATATCACACCTAGGGCTACTGCAACAGTCAACATTAGCTCTACCTCACAAGGGCCCGAAGTGACAATAGTAGGATCGAGAGGATGTCAAAATCCGCCAACCAACCCTACAACAAATATAGAAAATGTAAACCTTAGAGAGTACAGTTCTAACTCCAAGGGAGAACACACTACAACCACAGAATAGTGAGCCCAGGTAGAAAGTCGAGATTGACATTTGACCGCTCAGGACATTGCAATAGCCAAGTTAAAAGCCATGATCGAGCAACTCACACTCAAAAGGCAGGGCACAGCCCTGCCAAATTATAATCTTACTGCAACAGAATCAGCAAGGTCAGTTGTTCCTAGCCAAACGCAAGGGGGTACCCCCATTACACACCAAAGTATGCTTTTGCCACCTTGCCAGGAGCTACCTTAGCTACAAGTGTTACACCCAATGCACTATTTCGCAAAGGCCGTTCACACAGGAGTTCCCACAAGGCCCACACCCACAAGTACCTCACTAGCCTATTTATCATCAACAGGAGGCACCCTTACATGGACCTACGCCTCCCTAGACATACGGGTACAATGCATACACATAGCCTCCCTTTATGCCACAAGAGCCGTATGCGCATCCAATTGCACCCATGGTGGACCCTAATTATATGCGGCCAATGATGACTAAAATGCTCAATGAATACAAAGAATATGAAACTGTAAGTACATACATGATTGGGAAGCCATACCCTCCGCATGTGGACGTGGTACCCTTCCCACAAAAATTTGTCCAACCTCATTTGAACACATTTAATACGACATGTCCTAAATAACATATTTTTCATTTTGAATCTCGGTGTGACGCCATCACCCGATAGGGTGACTTGTTAAAATTGTTCATTCAATCTCTAGACGGGGCTACTTTCATGTGATATCCAAATTTGAAACCTTATTCAATTTCAGATTGGGATTTGATGAAATGAGTATTCATACAACAGTTTCACGGCACTTATAAGCCTATAAAACTATATGAATTGCTTAATGAAAGGCAGCGAGACAATGAGTCAGTGGTGGACTTTATCAACTGATGGAAGAATATGCCTTATGCTTGTGAGAATGCACATCCCCTTAAAACACTCATTGAGATGTGTCTACGAAATATAGCCTTCGAGCTTTCTCTCTATCTTATGGCACAGAAGTATTCAAGGTTCGATGATCTAATATCCAAAGCGTCTACTCTAGAAAGAAGACTCCTAAACCACAAACGTGAGAGAAAATGAAAAACGGTGGTAAACCAAATAGAATCCGCCATGGCAGGCACTAAAAATTCGTCCACTAAGTTGAAAGTTAAACATATTGCGGAGACAACCAAGCCAGTGGAACAAGAAGCTTCTCCTAAAAGGCCAAGCATGAAGGAACAGTAGGAGAAGACTTATACATTCCATCCCGATGATTTGGAGAGTCTCTTCAAGCAAACAATTAAATTTCAGAACATCATACTCCCTAAGTAAAAAAGACTTGCAAAAGCTAACAAAGTCACTGACCCAAAATATTGCAAGTATCATCATATTTTGGATCATACATTGCAAGATTGTTTTATGTTTAAAAATAAACTTCAGAAATTGATCCGAAGGTGATCACCCACAGGTTAAGCGTCAACCCTTCAGCGATGTCGGTCAGGCAGAAGAAGAGGACTTTCACAGCCAACAACCAAGCCATCGCAGAGGAAGTTAACAAACTATTAAGGGTTGGATTCATAAGGGAGGTAACCTACCCCGACTGGATAGCCAATGTAGTCCTAGTTAAGAAGAGCATCGAAAAATTGAGGATGTGTGTAGACTTCACCGATCTCAATGAGGCCTATCCCAAAGACAACTTCCTGTTCCTGAGGATAGATTCACTAGTCAACGCTACCTCAGGGTACACACTACTCAATTTTATAGATGCTTTCTTGGGGTACAACCAAATCTGGATGGAGAAAAGAGACTAAGCAAAGATGTCATTTATGACAGACAAAGGGATATACAGCTATAGGGTCATGCCGTTTGAATTAAAGAATGCAGGGGCCACCTATCAGAGATTGGTAAATCAGGTGTTCAAAGCACAAATCGGGAGGAACGTGGAAGTTTACATGGATGACATGTTGGTAAAAATCCTAAAAGCTGAAGAGCATTTAGATGACTTAAAAGAAACTCTTAGCACACTGGGAAGGTACCGAATGAAACTCAATCTAGTCAAATGCGCATTCGAGATGTCGGCAGGGAAGTTCCTAGGATTTATAGTCTCTCATAGAGGAATGAATCCAACCCTGAGAAGATAAGAACCATATTGGACATGAGGCCCCCACGTACCACTAAAGAAGTGCAACGATTCGGTGGATGAGTAGCAACTCTAAGTCGATTCATTTCTAGATCCACAGACAAGTGTTTTCCTTTCTTTCGCCTCTTAAAGGGAGCGTTCTGAGACTTAAAAGAACATTTGGAGAGCTTGTTTTGCCTCGGTCGGAATGTCCAAGGAGAAGGCTTTTACCTATATTTGGTAGTGTCCAAGGTAGCCATGAGCTCTGTCTTAGTCCGAGATGAGGGGTGATCCTAGACGCCAATGTACTACATCAACAGATCCCTCCACGGTGCTGAGCTAAGGTATACACCTTTGGAGAAGTTGGCATACGCGCTAGTGACCATGGCGAGAAGGCTTAGACCTTACTTCTAGGCTCATCCAATAGTGGTGCTAACTGATCAATTTCTAAGAGCAGTATTGTAGAGGTTAGAAGTTTCAAGGAAAATGGTCAAGTGGGATGTAGATCTTGGAGAATTTGACATTTGTTATCCCCCAAGGACCACAATAAAGGGGCAAGTACTCACGAATTTCCTAACAGAGGTAACGTCACTAGAATTAGACGAAGGAATCCGACCGGGGGCAAGATAGGCCATGCATGTGAACAGATCCTCAACTGCCTCAGCTAGTGGTGCCGACCTACTCCTAACTACCTCGAAAGGGATCAAGTAAGCAATTCGACTCGAGTTTAAGGCAACGAACAATGACACAGAGTATAAAGCATTAATCACCGACTTAAATGCCGCTAAAGACGTCAAAGCTAGTCGAATCACTATTTACATTGATTCCAAGCTGATCGAAAGACAAGTGATAGGTGAGTACAAAGCCAAAAAAGACCATATGCAAGGGTACCTAACCAAGGTAAGAGGTATCATACCCCAATTTGATAAGTTTGAAATCCAACATATCTCTAAAAATCATAACGAACACACCGACCAACTCACCTGACTAGAGTCCGACAATAGGTACGTTACAGTAAACCAACTGCTAGTGGGCCAATTCACTGAACTGAACACGGAGAGTGTGACAGTTGAGAAATTTTGGATGAGTGAGATGAAAGACGATTGGGTGACCCCGATCGTACGTTTCCTTAAAACAGGGGAACTCCCACCAAACAGACAAGAGGTTAGAAAGATCTCAGAGCTAGCCGATATACCCTAGTAAATGACACCCTCTATAAATGGAGTTTCACCATGTCGTACCTAACGTGTATGTCTTTGTCCGAAGGGGACTACACCATGAGGGAGATCCATGAGGAAATATGTAGAAATCACTCAGGTAGCCGATTGTTAGTACACAAGCTTGTCTGAGTAGAGTATTATTAGCCGACCATACAAGCAGATTCAGCGAATTATGTTCAAAGGTGCAACAAATGTTAAAGATTTGCAAACATCCCCCGATAACCCGCCAAGGAGCTTACTCCCATCACAGGATCGTGGAATTTAGCTTAATGGGGGATAGACATAGTGGGGCCAACCTAAACCTTGTGGAAGAAAAGAGAGCTGAAGCATCATGCTGTATGGCAGCTTATCAACAAAGGATAAAGAAATACTACAATGCAAAGGTCTGATCGAGGGATTTGACAATGGGGATCTGGTCCTCCATAAGGTGAGCGTGGTGACACAACTCCCGAATGACGGCAAGTTGGGGCCCAACTAGGAAGGGTCATAGCGAGTGAGCAAGTTTCCTAGAGCGGGTACCTACTACCTGGAGACCCTAGAGGGAAAACCTCTACCCCGACCATGGAACATTGAGCACCTGAAAAGGTATTACTAGTGAGCATGTAATTTCAGTTGTTGAATAGTAAAATTTATGCGTTTGTTAATGTGTATAGCATAAATAACCTACAACGACCCTCGGTCTACATCGATCTACAATGAGTCCCGAGCGGTGTTGGAAAGATGAACTAACCATGAAAATGGCCAAGTCTGGAAAAGCGACCCTTGGTTTACAACAATCTACAATGAGTCCCAAGTGGTGTTGAAAGGATGGACTAACCATGAAAATTGCCAAGTCTGAAAAAATGACCATCGGTTTACAATGATCTACAATGAGTCCCGAACGGTGTCGGAAGCACAAACTAACAATGAAAATGGCCAAGTTCGGAAAAACGACCATCAATCTACAACGATTTACAATGAGTCCTGAGCGATGTTGGAAAGACGAACTAACCATGAAAATGGCTAAGTCTAGAAAAATGACCATCGGTCTACAATGATCTACAATAAGTCTTGAGCGGTGTCAGAAGGACGGACTAACCATGAAAAAGGCCAAGTCCGAAAAAATGACCCTCGGTCTACAACGATCTATAATGAGTCCTGAGTAGTGTCGAAAGGACGAACTAACCCTGAAAATGGTCAAGTCTGGAAAAATAACACTCGGTTTACAATGAGTCCCGAGCGGTGTCAAAAGGACAAACTAACCACAAAATGGCCAAGTCTGAAAAAATGACCCTCAATCTATAGTGATCTACAATGAGTCCTGAGTGGTGCTAGAAGGACGGGCTAACCATGAAAAATGGCCAAGTCCAAAAAAATAACCCTCAGTCTACAACGATCTACAATGAGTCTCGAGCGGTGTTGGAAGGACGAACTAACCATGAAAATGGCCAAGTTTGGAAAAACGACCATCAGTTTACAACAATCTACAATGAGTCCCAAGCGGTGTCGGAGGACGGACTAACCATGAAAATGACCAAGTCTAGAAAAAATAACCCTTGGTCTTCAGCAATCTACAATGAGTCTCGAGCGGTGTTGGAATGACGAATTAACCATGAAAATGATCAAGTCCAAGAAAATGACCCTCGGTTTACAACAATCTACAATGAGTCCCGAGCAGTGTTGGAAGGACGAACTAACCATGAAAATGATAAAGTCTGGAAAAGCAACCCTTGGTCTTCAACGATCTACAATGAGTCTCGAGCAGTGTCGGAACGACGTATTAACCATGAAAATGACCAAGTCCAAGAAAATGACCATCGGTCTACAGTGATCTACAATGAGTCCCACGCGATGTCAGAAGGACGGACTAACCATGAAAATGGCTAAGTCTGAAAAAATGACCCTTGGTTTATAAAATACCTATGGCGAGACCCGAGTGTCATGGGAGAGAACTAAACATAGGTATGGCTAAGTCTGAAAAGTGACTATCCCTCATAAAATATCCTATAAACACCCTACCAATGGCCCACTAACTGGCTACGAACGAGCAATAAGCATACTAAGGAGATGTCTTGCAAGATACTAGATGGAGAAAGTAGCATTCATTTTTAAGGTAAAAGGCCCTCAGCCTACATATACAAAAAAAAACAACAAAAAACATGGCCCTTGGCCCACATAAGAAGATAGAAAAAAGAGGGAGCATCATCCTCAGGAAGTGGCATCGTCCTTCTCAGGCTCCCCTTTGGCTGCCTCCGTCTCTACCTTGGGCCTAATCAAGTTGGATTCTGCATCAGCCTTAAACATGGAAAGGTCAAGGTCTAAGTGTACTTGGAGGATTCGACGGAGAAGGGTCTCGAAACCACTGATGAAATATTTTGAGGTGGCGTCATCAAAGGTGTCAAACTCCTTGAAAGCAATGACCACGTCGTTGGTGACCTTCTCCTTTTTAGCCTCCCAGGCCTCCTTCAGATTGTCCAAGGACCTTTGGAGTACAGCTTCCCCAGCCTTCTCCCCCTCAAGCTAATCTCAGACCTCTTCTAGAGTCGCCTCGGTCCCCTTTAACACATTCTTAGTCTCAGTGAGTTTCCTCACCAGTGCCAACCAATCAACATTAGCCTCAATAAGTTTCTTTTGAAGCTTGCCAATGTAAGACTCTGAACTGAGTTGGCAGCTGGAGAGAGTCGCAACCTTCATCAACACCTGACAAATGAAAGACAAGCGTAAAAAAAAAAAACAGAGATATCCGCTTACCTTCTCCAAATTATAGAAGGTGTTCTTTGCCAAAGCACCCGAACCAATGCCCTTGAAGCTCTCCATGTCACCATCAAAAAGCACCGAGCGTAAGTGAGCCACCGCTCAGTCTTCGTCTTGGAGGAGAGACAGAAAGGATTTCTCCTTGCCCTTGATGGATGACCTGCTCGGCTCGTATAGCAGGAGGTCAGCCACGCACTCGTCAAACTCGGGTATAGACTCTAATGCCGACTCTAGGTCGACGATGGATGGGATGGCCAGGGCACTCTAGGTTCCGACCATAGTGGGTGCCTCGCTCAACTTGCCCTTCTTAGTCGAGAAATTATGGCTAAACTTTTAGCATTTATGAGAAGTGGTGGTATGGTTATTTGCCAAGACCCTCGCCAAAGCCGCTTTGGATGGTCGCGCAGACGTGTCTGAAAAGGAAAGTACAAAATGTGTCAGGATCATAAAAAGAAAGGAGAAAGAAATTATAAGTGTGAGAAAGAGATTACAACCTGGCTAAGCGACAGGACTCTCAAAGGGTCCAAAGAAAAGGGATTCAGGGCCAAACAAGTAGAGGGACAGAGACTCAGGAGTCACCAACAGGGAGTAATCCCTAACAAGGTGCATGAAGACACTATCTAATCTAGTCAACTCGGCCTCGGTTAATGGATGCTTGGCTAAAACTATAATAAACAATTATAAGAAATTAAAAATCACGACCAGACCAACCAAGAAGAAAGGAAAATTAAAGAAGCAACAAAGTTTACTTGCTCTACGGGCCCTCTTCATATCTTGGGGACGCTGAAGACCCAGTCAAACGGTCCTTCCCAAGGGCAAGACCCCCATCTGTCCCCAAAGACAAAGAAGAATCTCTTCTTCCAACCCCTGTTTGAAGTTAAAAGGTCGATAATCAAGGCTATGTCAGGTGTCCGAGCAGTGAAGTACCATCAACCAAAAAAGAGTTTCACTACCTTGTAGCACTAAAGGAACTTGAGAATGGTCAGGTGGTCCCAACCACCACTACAAGCAGGCCATAACACCATGCAAGCAAGTACCATCCTCCACCCATTGGACATGATCTGACCCAGGCAAGGCGAAGATGAAAAAGAAACTGAAGGACGAACAAAGGGACCAGTAAAGGAAGACCCGCCTCCAACGCCTGCTCGTAAATGGAAACCTTGTTAGCGAGACAGCCACAAGCCTACTACTCATAAGAGGGGACTCTCAGGACGACCGGGGGGAATTTGAACAAACTGACGAAGATCCTTAAGTCTACTAACCGACATCATGGATGAGATGTCATTGGCAACATAAGGAATGTTAGCAATGCAGTACCATATAAAGGGCTTTTAAGGCTGAGCCAAGTCAGGGGTGTCTTCCCTAACGAGATTATGGTCTAGAGCCATAACAGACTCAGAGGAGTCTGAATGGGTACTCATTTAACCGAGGGCATAGATGACGCCGACCAAGGGATCAATGACTCCTAGGAGCTTGTTAAAGACCCATTTGAGGGAAGAAAATTCAATCGGAAGAACACTCAAGTCAGACGAACACTGATGAGTTCTAAGGAATAAGCAAAAATGAATCTAATGGAAACTCAAAGGAACTCCAGTGAGATCCATGATAAAAAGCAAATAAAATGATTATAGAGACGAAAAATGAAGGAAAATTCGAGTGGGCGTAAAAAAAAAGAGGAGATAAAAGAAGACTGAAATTAAAGGTAATTAACAAGAAGAGGTTAAAGTGTACCTCCGAACGGACAAAACAATGAAGAGATGGAAAATACTACTTGAGACAACGTTGAACGCTAGTGGGAATGAGAACTTCAAAGGTAGAAAACCTTCAAATGTAAATGGACTGATCAAGGGCGTAGGAGAAACCTTTATAGGCTTCCCTATCACACCATCGACCATCAGATCATACAAACTAATGCCCATCGTCGGATGAGTGCGTAGTTCAAGGAAAAAAGACAATGAACATGACGCATCGTACCATCATTAATGGCGTGGGGCTCAATAAAGCTAGAACCGAAATGACGGTATGCCTATTGTCTTAGGCGACAATCTAAATTCCCAATGCCCGAGTAGACCAACGGGCTAAGGAATAGGGGGCAGATGATGACGATGTATCTCGCTTGAGACGATCGGTCGAGTGAATCGCTCAAGTTTAACTCATCTATCAGGCAGCTCAAACCAATTATCACCCAAACCAAACATCAGGCCACCAGTAGGACCACGCGAGCGTTAAACCAACTGCAATATGACTGAGAGTCAAGTGGCAGAATGACCATCCGAAGGGAGATGACCATTGAATAAATTTGAATGAATCGATCGTTGTCAAGACCATATGTGGTTATAGATAAGGGGCGGCGCAGAGATTCTGCCAATGTCAAGCCGCCATGTGTATCTTATGTCATCTTCCTAACAAATTCAGAATATTCCTGACAAGGAAGACATGTTATCTCCTAATTACCAAAAGCTCAGAAATAAAGAGAAAACGTCTAACAAAAAAGGGGATAAATATTTGACTGAAAAACTGACTTGATCGTTGTAGTGGTAGAAGTCGACGCCACACCAGCGTTCCTCACATGTTGATTGCAAGCATCAAGTCTGCCTAGGAGTCCCCAGAGGAAGCCGACCAGGCGATCATCTTGGTGACCGATTGATCGAACCCATTTTGACTAATCAAAACATGTTCGATCTACCGAGCATGATAGGTTTTTTATCTTATTGGTTTGTTCATGGCATGTCAACTCTCACGCCGCATTGCGGCAGTCAAGCGGATCCCTCGTGCCCTTAAAAAAAAAAAAGTATTTCACAGTGATTATTCTATATCTTTGGACTGAATTTCTCTGCAGTAGATCATCGTTTGTTTTGTTTGTCCTTCACCTTCCGCGAAAACCGGCCATTTGCACACAAAGGTTTAGCCTTTTTAATTTAGGTGGCGTAGATAGATTAACAAACTGCATCAATCTCTCCCCATTGAAAAAAACAACCCATCCTCTTTCCTTAAGTTAGTACTTCTTATGCAACCAGTACTTTGTTTTCTACCGTTTATTGGTTTTTTAAGCTGCCGCCTTTGTCTTCTTTGCCACTTACATTCACTATCACGGTCACGTAATCTTGATATTTGCATTTCGCAGTCAATAAAACAATTTTCATAGACACCTAAATACTCCCATTGTAATCGACAAAATGTCTTGTCCCTCAGAAATGTAAATGTTTGAAGTGTCGCATCAACCATCATCAGCGTTACAAGAGCCATAGTTACGTGCTTGGATGGTTCACTTGGTTTAAATTCAGGTTCAAGTTCGTACTTTGGGACCTTTGAAGAAATCTAGCCTTTTAACGTTAAGCTTCTACATTGTCTTTGTTACTCTTCATTTCATGTTTGATTTGACCTTAGAGCACTTATCTAGCCGGAAGGGGACTCTCTTGGGCTCTTGCTGTTCTACACTATTGGGTCACTTGGAACTTCAATTCGGATTCGCTTGTTCATGATTTTAATTGTGATGTTATACTAACCATATCTATTAGGCGGGACCCATTATGTAAATAATGAAATGGAGAGAGTAAAAACATGTAGCCTAGCTGTTAAAAGAGAAGAATAATTAGCTCAAGACCTACTTCTCCATTTCACACTAAATCCTATTTTTTCCAACATTTTGATTAATAAATCTCATCCTACCATACAATATTGCTCATACTTCTATTTATTTTATGTTGAGGGTTTTAGACATTGAAAATTTTGCCTCGGGTGGCTATGGCATAGTCCTCCCAAGAGGAGGGAGGCTAGGGGTTGAATCCCCTTCGCAGCAACTCCCTAGTGTGAATAATCTTGTTCCCGCTGCAATGTGGCAGTCAAGCGGGTCCATCATGGCCCTGAAAAAAAGTATCAAAATAATTATTCCTTTGTTTTGTTAGTCCTTTTCCTACCATCGAAAGCCGGCCATTTGTGCATAAGGTTTAGCCTTTTTAATTGTAGGTGGCGTCGATAGATTAACAAACTGCATCAATCTCTCCCCATTGAAAAAAACAACCCATCCTCATTCCTTAAGTTAGTACCTCTAATGGAATCTGTTTTTCGTTATTCTCTATTTTCTTTATTTTTTAAGCTGCCGCCTGTCTTCTTTGCCGCTTACATTCCCTATCACGCCCATCTAATCTTGAGCTTTGTAGTTCACCATCAATAAAACAATCTTCATTGATACATAATTACTTCAATTGTCAATGTCATGGACGCAATATTTTACCTCTTGGAATGGTTAAGTATCTCGTCAACTATCATAAAGCGTTATAAAAATCTAGTTCTTGAACAGTTTAGACTCTTATGATTGGGCTATCAAATGTAATATTATGATTGTAAAATATCTAACTAGTGGGTTTAGTAGTATCTCCTTCTCTTGAATGAAAGCGTTCCACTAATGCTCTAGCCCACTCATTAACCTCATCGTTAGCTTCTTGTTTGATGGAGAAATCAGAGTGGAAATCTTTTCCCCCTGGAAGATCATGGACCCATTGCTGAATGACTCGTGTAATTGTTTGGGAGCTGCGCCAGACTAATTTTCTTCTATATATATTCTTATTTACCAAAAAAAATACAGCATTTCAAGAGCCCTAGTTACGTGCTTGGATGGTTCACTTGGTTTAAATTCAGGTTCAAGGTTAGAAATTTGGGATCTTTAAAGAAACCCAGCTCATTAAAGCTTCTACAATTTGTCTTTGTTACTCTTCGTTCCGTGTCTGATTTGACATTAGAAGACTTATCCATCCGGCAGGGGAGACGCTCTTGGGCTCTTGCCGTCGAACACTATTGAGTCGTTTAGAACTTCAATTTTGATTCACTTGTTTATGATTATAACTGTAGGAGTGTTAGCATGTCAATTATGAGGGACCCACTATGTAAATAATGAGAGAGAGAGAGAGAGAGAGAGAGAGATACCCTTGCTCGAGAAAGAAAAGAACAATTATCTCACAACACCCACTTTGTAATTTGTCATAATCGTTCTCATTTCACGCACCATCTGACATTAGAACATTAATCTAAAAAACGAGGGTGGATTGTATCTGTTTCTCTTATCTAACGCTCATCTCTGCATCCTGTCAGGGCCAGGCACATCAGTGCCGACAAGTGATATGCGCCCTCCCAAAAAATGAAGATACTTGTGGGGACAGATGTGCCCGCCCCCCCCCCTGACAGAAGCCGGAGAGGAGCGTTAGTTAAGAGGAACGGATACAGTCCACCCCGTCCATCAAAGGAGGTGCTCTTACGCTTTTGCTTTCATTCAATCTCAAGTAACTTAGAATTTGAATCATGATTCAATGTTATAGTAGCCATGTCTGTTATATGAGACCCATTAAGAAAGAAAGAAATAGATAAAGGATGTTAGGAAACCACAGACCTTTTGCAAATCAAAGAAATGATATCATATAAAAAACAAATGAAATAATCCATAGAAATAATAATAATAATAATAATGCAAACAATAAATATCACAACATCAGAAATTTTTAACATGAAAAACCCTTTGAAATGAAGAGAAAAATCATGATACTAGTCAAGAAAAACTTCAACTCTCCATCAAATAGATGGGTTATGAGAATCTTTCCCTAATCACAATCAGAGAAATTCCTTAAGCAACAACTTGAATTTACAACGGTTATTCATCCGAAAAATGTTAGATACAGTAAAGGAGTTAAAAACCTACTTCTCCAACAATAGGTAGTTCTCAAAGCCAAATAAATTGAAGATGAAAAGCAACTCCAGCCAGGCAATGACCGAATTCTTCTCACCTTCTTCTCACCAAGAGAGAGAGCCACTTCAAGATGAATGAAAACCCCAAAAGCCAAAGCTCCTCAAGGATGGTTTGTATCCATTCCCCTAAAAACCGCTAACCTCTGCTCCCTGATAGAAGGTGGACACATCAGTGCCGAAAAGTGATTTACACTTTTTGAGGGTCGCAGATCACTTTTCAGCGCTGATGTGCCCACCCCATGACAGGGG
>JAOXJP010171535.1:0-12663 GCA_025762735.1 Platanus orientalis
TTGCCCAAACAATGAAATCAGAATTTGAGATGAGTATGAAAGGAGAACTAAGGTTCTTCTTAGGTCTTCAAATGAAGCAAACCAATGAAGGTATCTTTCTAAGCCAAACCAAGTTTACAAAAGACCTAGTTACTAAGTTTGGATTGTAAGAATCCAAACCTGCTAGCACCCCCAATAACACAAATGACAAGATCACTAAAGACCTTGATGGAACCGAGGTCGACTCCACCTTCTAGAGGAGCATTATTGAGAGTTTTTTCTACTTGATTGCAAGCAGACCAGATATTTCCTTTAGTGCAGGTGCATGTGCTAGATATCATGCTACCCCTAAAGAATCACATCTTAAGGCAACTAAAAGGATCATCCGATATGTCCACGGGACTATAAAGTTTAGGTTATGGTACCCATTTAACACTACATTTGAGATTACGGGATACTCAGATGTGGACTGGGCTGACAATGTAGAGGATCGTAAGAGCATGAGTGGAAGTTTCTTCTACATAAGCAATAGTCTTGTTTCTTGGCATAACAAGAAACAAAACTCTATCGACCAATTGGTGGAAGAAGGGTTGTGTCCTTAGATTATGTCAAGACCGAATATCAACTCGTTGACATTTTAACTAAACCTCTTAATTCCAAACAATTTGAGTATCTTCAGAGTGCTATTGGACTATACACCATTTAGGGAACCTTTTCTAGGTTTTTCAAACACATGATGTGCATTAATAGAAGAGTCAAAGGATCAGGGAAGCTGGGCTACATGAACAGACAAGGTGTGTGGAGTTACACCTAAAAAAATGAGCTAAAGTGCTTAGGCCCAAAGCTCATGATCGATCATAGATTTCATGATCGATCATGCCTTGATTGATTAGAGATCTCAAGATCGATTTGGAGGGAAATTTTGGGAAAAACTTTGCATGCAATTTTGTGTTTTTGAGTCTATTACTCCCACGTTGCTTCTCTTCATCTTCTTAGAGCACTCGAACGCTCCCTTTGTGATTTCTTCTCTCAAATCTCTAGTTTTCTACTTGCTTCTTTGGCTCCATGACTGAAGAAGACAACTTTAAAGGGTGGTTCTTCCTTAAATCGTCCAAGGAACACTGGAAAATGTTCAATGGTGGAATCACCTCCCCATCTACGATCCAAGCGGAACATTGGATCTTTTCACCATGTAGAGATGCCACTAGCTTCGAGAGATACCAGAGGATCTTCTCAAAAAGGACCATCATTCATGAGAGGTTCGTTGAAGCTGAGACACTACAGACTGCCTGCCTCCTAGAATACATCGAGGCTCGTCATTAGTTATCCCTCTTCTCTGTGAATAGCCCCATTCAGGAAGAGGTTGTGAGATTTTTTGTTGGAAATATATGTCTTGACAAAGCCATTCACATAAAATATAGGCATGATTAATTAATTAAATATTTAATAATAACTATTTATTCTATCATCACATGTGTTTGTATCGCAATATGGGTAATTATTTGATCTCATGAGATGAGATAAGTGGTCTTCAGGTAACATAGTAGGATGTCAGACACATTGGAATGTTCAGAGAAATACGATAATCCAATTCTTGTAGACCTGAAAGTTTACAACTATGGGTGATGCTAGATACGTTACTTATAGGGATGCTACATGTAAAGTTGCCATACGATGGAGTGATACTTTAAGCTTGTATGTGGGTGCATTATATATATATATATATATAGGGTCTACTATGAACACACTTGGTAAAACATCACTGTTAGGATAAGTGTTGTTCATATTTATAGACTCATCCTTAGACCTGAGGGGTTTGTATTTCTCTAAGTTATTATGTTAGCTAATTTGATTTATCAACCAGTATGCCTAATTGGAGGCTATATCATGGGTAGTTTGGATAGCCTACATGATCCTTGATGGTATATGCCAATAGGGAATCCATTGCCTTTAGGAAATTTGTGATTTTATTGGACATAAAAATCTGGCGCTAGTGGTTCTTGATAAAGTATTTGTCAAATGTTTTCAAAATTATATTATAATAGATATATTTAATTTTAAAAATGATGTTATCAAATAATGTTTTTAAATGTCCAATTGATTCATTACGTTCCTAATGATAATGTTCTAATGATCATAAGGATTAGACAATGATTATTTTATCATCTTGAAGGTCATTAAAGAATATTGTGAAGTAGAAGGACATATTTATGAAATAGCTGTAAGGAAGGGCCTCATTGTTATTTTCTTATCTTTGGGAGTTCAATTGTAATATGTAATAGGGATTATTGCAAATTAGTAGTGTGCTAGTTTATAACTGATAAAAGATAGTGTACTTAATGCAGTTTGACTTAATTAAGGATACCGGGCCCCACAACCTATGGATAAGAATTCCACACCCCTTAGGGTTACTTTGGCTTCTCAAATAATCTATAAATATAGGTAAACACATTTAGATAAGGTATTGTAACTTTTCTAAAGTTGGGAGAAGCATAGAGAGTTTTAGAGCAGGTGTCGTTACTTTGGAGACCGGGTAGGATCATCGTCTTGTGTCTGATTTAGCCATTGAAGTATTCTTCTTAATCTTCCTTGATTAAATCCTAGTATTTCATATGGCGATCATGAGAGAAATAATATTTATGATCTGTATTTTTATGAAAATTTATCAAAAATTAAAGTTTTTTAAAGAGTCGAAACAACAATTGGTATCAGAGCCTCCCACATGAAATCTAGGGTTTGATCTTTGTTATTTTTATATTTTATATTCTTTAAATATATGATAGACACCATTATTATAGAATTTCAAGTTCTAAAAATCATGTTTTAATGGAGATTTATCTTGAAATTTAAAGAGTATTATTGCTCGGAGCAAATTTAAGGCATGTTTAATTAAAACGATAATTATGAACTCAATTTAAATATGATTAATGCACCATTTTTTTGTTAGATTCTCATGAATTAATGGAATGTTTTAAATTTATAAAATATCATATTTGATGGTTGAATGATCGTGATATGTTCATTCTCTATTCTCTCTCTCTCCTCTCTCTTCTTTATCAAATATACTCCCCTCAAGTAATCCAGGATGACAGATTGGTTTCTTGAGGTTTCTTTTTTAAAGATGTAATGTTTAAAATAGTTTAAAATAATTCCAAGTTCTATAAATATGAAAAAAGTTGGAGTACAACTTAAAGAAAGGAGAAGAAGAAGATTCGGAGTTGTTTGATGCGATTCGAAAACGTCCCAAGAGAAGAAATCGGTTTTGTCTTCAAGCTTGGTTGCTTCTAAATTATTTCTATTGATATTTTTATATGTTTATGATAAATTTACAGAGAATTTGAGCACTTCTAAGAGGCTAGGTCGTGCTCACCCTAACAACCCTACAAAGGAATCCAAGTTGGACTAGGATTTGGATGCTTATCCTTCATGTGTGATTCCTAGTTATATTACAACTCCAAATCAGACTTGGAAGGATTTTAGGATTGTTAAGGATAATTTTTAAAGCCCATAAATATCTTAGATAAGAATTTGAAAAAGTTGTGAGACTAATAAGATTGATTTCCAACTCCTAGTTTGACTAGGAAACATAATGTTGCAATTTTAATAAGGTATTCAATTTTTTACTCCAAAATAGTTATTTGAAAATTATTTTTACATATTTATACTTCTTAATACCAATAAAGATCACATATAAAATTTCATGAAATTTGGACTCCATTTAGACTCGGAAACCTCTTTGAGGCATTTTGTTAAACACTTGGTGTGCAACTTAGAAATAGGGGTCTAAATGACTCTAAAACATCCCAAATTTTTTGGAGAGGTTCATCATTATCTAAAAAGGATGTCCATAAAATTTGGGCTGATTCCAAGTCCGTTTAGGACTCCAAATTTACATCAAACACCTAAGAGCCCCACGGCGCCCATGCAACCTAGGCTGTACATGCCTGTCCCCTTGCGGTCGCAATTTCTATCACCCCGTGTCCCCAGCCGCAAAAACACTTTTGTCCCTGCCAGCATGTCCCCTTGTGTCTGGTAAGGCTTATGTCCTTGGGTACACCAGCACCCTATGTCCCTAGCACATGTCCCCTTGTGTCCCCTGGTACACCAACACCCCATATCCCCGGAATGGTGTCCCCTCATGTCCTGATCCTGAAAATTTCAACAAAAAAAAATCTAAAAACTTTTGAAAAGTTTTAAATAACTTATAATAATGGTTAAGACCTAGTTTGATTAGATTTGATTAGGGTTGATTAGGTTTGACTAGGGTTAACTAGAAAATAACTCAATGGACTAGTTAAACTATATTTGACTAGATTTGACCAAGGATGACTAGGGTGGACCAATTTTGACTAGTTTAACTAGATTAAACTTGATTTATTAGGGTTAACCAGAAATAACCTAATGGACTAGTTTTGACCCAGTTTGACTAGGTTTGATTAGAGTTGACTATATTTACTAGGGTTGACCAAAATAACCTAATGGACCAGTTTTGATCCGGTTTGACCAAGGTTAACCCGATTTAATCAGGGTTGACCAGATTTAACCTGATTTACTAGGGTTGACCATAAATAATCCAATGGACCAATTTTGATCGGGGTTTACTAGAGTTAACTAGATTTTACCAGGTTAACAAGAGTTGACATGATTTGAACAAAGTTTACCAGACTTGACCAGGTTGACAAGATTTAATTAGAGTTGACCAAAATGGACTAAAGTTGACCGGAATGTTTCCAAATTGATTAGTTTGACTAAGTGTCACTAAACTTAAGCATGGTTAACCAGTATGACTAGGTTTGACCAGAATATATTAGTGTTGACTTAGGTTGACCAAGAGTTAATCAAAGTTGATTAGTTTAACTAAGATTTAATAAGATTTACCAGTTGGACCAGATTAGATTAAGGTTGATCTAATGAATTAAGTTTTGACTAGATAAGATCTAAATTAACCTAAATGATCTAGAGTTCACCAGATATAATCTAGAATAACCCATATAATTTATAGTTGACCAAATTAGATTAAGGTTGACTTAAAGAGACAAGAGTTGATTAGATCATATTTAATTCAATATAATTGAATGAAATTGATCAAATAAAATTTAGTTTGACTAAAATTAATTAGGTAAGACCAAAGTTTGAATAAGATTGAGTATAGGGCACTTAGTTTGACTCAGATACACTCGATTTGACAAGATAATGTAATATATTTTAATAAAGTCTTAATTGAGATATGATTGATATCCCAAACCACTTATGGAACCAGTAACACAACAAAATAAATATTATAGGGTTTACAATCTAGATTAAATAATTTATTTGGTATTTTGGAACTGCCTGGATGTATGTGATACATGAGGTTTTACTAATGTGATTTGAGACCTTAATGGTAGTGGGAGCTAAAGTTTGATACCCTATGTAGCTGCAATATTAATATGATCATATGATGATCAAGTTGTATAAATATAATCATGTGATGATCAATTTGTGCCAATATGAATATGAGATAGTTAATGCAGGAAATGATACAATGTTTTATTTATGAGATGCATTGTTGATATGTTTATGGCATGTGATGTCAGAAATATAAAAATATTTTAATTTTGACATGAGATGTTAGATGTACTTAATAATGAGATGAGATGTTAGACCTGTATAATCAACGTAATGATCACATGAGATGTCAAATTTACATAATGCTATGGCATGAGATGTCATTAATGTATAAATAATATGGATTAATGAAGACATAAGATGCTTGACCTAAAATCCTTCATTTTAAATATTAAGTATGTAAGTAGGAATTGTTTTACAAAATAATTTTTGTGGCCTTCCATTGTCAGTGGATAGAGATTTTATCTGGAATAGGTTAGTTGATGCCCACAGGATAAAATCATATATATTTTTAGTTGATTTGCTCTTTTTCACTTCTTTGGATAGGTCTAGGTATGGCTAGTGGGAATGTAAACCCATATGATACATTATTGCACAACACATACACTGAAACCGAGATGGTAGATCTATACTTAACTGAGTGGATCATGACAGCCCACAGGTTTTAGCCATGATTCTTTTAGAGGCTAGAGGAAGATCAAAAATCACAAATCTAGAACAGAGTCTAAACAAGATTTTATCAAAAGTTGATGGAGAGTATCTATCTACCTAATTAAGGCTAACATGATTAATGCCAAAATGACAAGTTTATGTTCATAGGGATTAGGTTTCTGATGATCACTTAGGATCTTAAATGAATTCCGATTTTATAGCACATGAGGGAGTCATAGAATTGATAAAAGGGTGATCAAAACCATATGATTTAAAAAACCCAAAGTTAGATGGTTAATTATATGTGATGATGATGCTTGTTTGATATGAGATATCAAAAGTAATGATAATTATCTTACTTCAAAAGATTACTATTGTAATAATATGATTTGTCCAACTTTGTGAACTAAAAGTTAAGAATTTAATTGTTTTTAAAATTAAAAGATTATATTAGTTCATATCACTAATCCTTTAGGGTTATATGAAATAACTCAGGTACAATAAAAACATAGTGAGTCAAATTAAGTCACAAGGCAAGAAACTATAATAAGTTTGGTAAGCATGTAAACACAATAAAGATACTCCAATTAGATTACCACATCTTCACAGATGATAGGTTCATAGAATGATGGAAAACCTAATGAGTCAAAATGTTTAACCAAATGTAAGTTTGCGCGATTCTTACCTCCTTGCAATAATTAGTTTGTCATATAAAGACATGAACGAAGTATGATTTACCTAAAACATATGCAAGAAAATAAGAATCTCATCAATGATAAATGATGAGTGTTGCCTTACTGATTATGACAGTGTTTTCTAATTCAAGTAGAAAAGATCTACTTTTAATGTTTCTAATAGTGTATATGAGGGTGATCTGAACAAGACAAATCCTAGAAACAAAAATTTAGCAAGTACAAGTGGAAAATGTTTCCATTGCAGTAAGGTCTGTACTAGTAAAGAAAAATTGTCACATGTATGTAACTTCTTAGTGTAGAAAGTTAAATAATAAAAAAAAATTGTATTATTTATTTCAATTAGTTGGCTCCTATAAACCATATAATGTGGACCACGATTTGCAATAGTTGTGAAGATTTATAGAATCCAACAAATTGATTAAAGGAATGCCAATGTCTAAGCTTTTCCCTTAGAGAAAAAATAAAACTTAATAATAAAAGCTAAGGAATCTTAAAAAGTTTTCAAGAGTTACCTATTAAATTCTGTGGTTACAAACTATATATAGTTAAAATTAAATAGGATTTAATTTTAAGTTATACCTTTGGTGTCCAATAGATTATGAATTGGGTGAAGGTCCAATCAAGATGGTAAGTATAGGATTGTTCTATACAAGAATGTTAGGTGTAACATAGGAAAGTGAATCTAATAGTTAGGTACAATGTCGAAGTTAAAAAATTAGCTTTTATATTCTTAAATAAGAAAGACCATGTCTTAGATATAACATTATAGAAAAATAACAATGTCCCTGTTATATATAAAAAATAGGATCATTTTATAAACTACCTGAGAACCCAGTACAATCAGATTAGTTAGAGAATAAGTTCTGAAAACCTATAAACTTTCTAATGCACTAGTTCTTTGATGTAGTGTGAGAGTTTCTGAACTCTCTCCTTCTCACCTATATGGATGAGGTTTATATTTGATTGTTGAAAAATTCGAATAAATTATTTTTTTGATTGAGAAATCAAGCTTTATTGGAATAAGAATTCTGAAGAGTTGGATGTGTATAAGAAAATAAATTAAAAACCCATTGTTTATTTGGTCCAATATATTGGTTATGTCCTACACATTAGGAATGATTTGGAATAATCAAGTTATATAGTTAATATAGTAAACATGTTTTTAAAGTAGTTTAGGATGAGATCACTAGATAGTTAGAAATCATATGCTAAAATATAAGATAAGGACCAATAATTATGTTTACAAAAGTGTGGATAAGTCAAAAGGTTAAGTAGTATCTGGTTATGTTTCATAGTGGGAGGAAGCTCATTAGTTGTACGAGTATGAAGCAGTAATGTAATGCAGATTCTACAACATGGGCATTATATGATGCAGCTTAAGAAGTGGCATAAAATGGGTTTAAGTTACATTGGTTCTACCGAACTTAGTGTAATTCCCTTAGATTGGTCACTTATGAATCAATGAGGTGAAATTGGTTTCACTGTCATTACTTCTCTAGATAATCTTATAAACCTATGACTAAGGTTCTACAAAAGGCATAGGATGCACACATGACCAAATGAGTATTCGACTAGTTAGTGATTGGCTTTGAGGACAAGTGGGAGATTGTTGGAAATATGTGTCCTGACAAAGCCATTCATATAAAATATAGGCATGATTAATTAATTATTTATTTAATAATAACTATTTATTTTATCATCACATGTATTTGTTTCTTAATATGGGTATTTATTTGATCTCATTAGATGAGATACGTAGTCCTCAGGTAACATAACAGGATGTTAAACACATTAGAATATGTGGAGAGATCTGATAATCCAACTCTTATAGACCTGAAACCTTACCGGTATGGGTGATGCTGGACACAATACTTATAAGGCTACTACATGTAGAGTTGCCATATAATGGAGTGATGTAATCTCAGTTACTAGAGTGAGACTTTAAGCTTGCATGTGGATGCATTAAAGGGATCCATTATGAACACTTGGTAAAACATTGCTATCAGGATAAGTGTAGTTCATATTTATAAACTCGTCCTTAGAACTAAGGGGTTTATATTTCTCTAAATTATCTAATTAGTAATTTTGAGCGACCAACCAATGATGCCTAATCTGAGGCTATATCATAGTAGTTTGGATAGCTTACATGATACTTTAGAGGATTCAAATGCCCAATAGGAAATCCAGTACCCTTAAATTAGAGAATATTTAGTTTAAGATATATGTGATTTGATTAGACAAGAAATCTAGTACCAATGGTTTTGATAAAGAGTTGGTTAAATGATTTCAAATTTAATTTATTATGTAAATAAATTTATTTTACAAAAGATTTTATCAAATAAATATTTTAGAAGTCCAATCATTTCATTAAGGTCCTAATGATAATATTCTAATGACTAAAGGGGTTAGACAGTGATTATTTTATCATCATGAAGGTCATTAAGAAATGTTGTATAGTGGAAGGACATATTTGTGAAATATCTGTAAGGAAGGGCCTTATTGTTATTTTTTTATCTTTGGAAGTTCAGTTGCAATATGTAACAAAGATTATTGCAATTAGTGGTGTGCCAGTTTGTAATTAACAAAAATAGAGTATCCTTAATGTAGTTTGATTTAATTAAGGATACTGAGCCCCACAGCCTAAGGATAAGAATTCCATAAGGATCCCACACCCCCTAGGGTTACTTTGGTTTCTCAAATACTCTATAAATAGAAATACTCACATTTAGAATGGGTCATATAATTTTTCTAAGGTTGGGAGAAACGTAGAGAATTTTAGAACAGGTGTAGATGCTTTTGAGACCAAGTCGGATCATCATCTTGTGTCCGATTTAGCCATTGAGGTATTTTTCTTAATCTTACTTTATTAAATCCTAGGATTTCATATGGTGATCATGGGAGAAATAATATTCATGATCTGATTTTTTATGAAAATTAATCAAAAATAAAAGTTTTTTCAAAGAATTGAAACAACAGGGCTGCCTTCACCTATTGATGTGACCCGGTGATTGGGTATCTGAGATTTTACTAAGCAACTAGTGCCCCTTGGCCTATTGATGTGACCTGATGACAGGGTACCTAAAATCAATGAGCAAGTATATAGCCCATTCGCCTATTGATGTTATCCAACAGTAAGGTACCTAAAATCACTATGCAAGTATATAGCCCCTTCGCCTATTGGAGTGGCCCAGTGGTAGGGTACCTAAATCACTAAATAAGTATATAGCCTCATTGCCTACTGATGTGACCTGGTGATAGGGTACTTGAAATCACTAAGTATATAGTCCATTTGCTTATTAATGTGACTTGGTGGTAGGGTCCCTGAAATCACTGAGTGAGTATATAGCTCCTTTCTCCTATTAATGTGATCCGGCAGTAGGATGTTTAACATCATTGAACAAGTATATAGTCCATTTGCCTATTAATGTGACCCGATGGTAGGGTACCTAAATCACTGAGTAAGTATATAGCTTATTCACATATTGATGTAACCTAGCGATAGAGTACCTGAAATCATAAGGTCCAACCCTCTTCTAGGTATCATATCAAATCCGAGTGTTTCAAACCAATGTCTAAAACCATGCTTATGTAAAGTAATGTAACTACTACATAAGTACATCATGTGAAAGATATTTATATGTACTAACTCATAAATAGTTCCAAAATTGAAAATATAAAACACATGTAAAGACTAAATACCAATATGCAAATATAAATGCTTGTACCAACCCAAAGACACATAAGATACTCATGAAAGCGAAATTGTTTCCTACCAAATGCCTTCAACAATAATACCAAATAGCCAAGATGCTTTTGAAACTCATGAAGAAGTCCGCTTTCTGAAAATACCAAAGTAAACCATGCCAAAGACAACATGGGAATCGAGGTTCTAATATTCAAAATGCTCTCAAATGATGTAAAATCCAATGTGATGCATCGAGGTTCTAATATTCTAACATAAGAATTAATAGAATTAACACAAATAGACATGGATTAACATAAGATAAAGGAAATTCATCAAAGTGAGCAATAAAAACATGTAGATGGTCTAAAGGCATTCAAAAGGTATGCAAATCATGGAGGAATGGTTAAGAGACATTTTATCAAACATGTAGAATAATGCATGATTATAGGAATTCAAATGGGTAAACCAAATACACCATCCATATATCCTCTAAACCATTCACAACATGTGAATCAAGGTCCTACACCTTTACGATTAGATTGGAG
The DNA here is from genome assembly GCA_025762735.1 of Platanus orientalis. Lineage (NCBI taxonomy): Eukaryota > Viridiplantae > Streptophyta > Magnoliopsida > Proteales > Platanaceae > Platanus > Platanus orientalis. The sequence goes on from JAOXJP010171535.1 coordinate 10,944, forward strand.
ATCAACCAATCCTACACAAGCTCCAACATCAATGAAATAGCTCCACAACTCAAGAAATCGTAAAAACAATGTTGATAATCCTTTCTTACATGCTCAATTAAGGGAAACTAAGTTGAAATCAACATTGTTAAGAATAATAGAGATGAATCCACCAAAACAAAGTTTATTCTCAAAAAATCTAAGAACCTAGGAAAGGAAAGTGCACATAAAATGCATATCCACTCACCCAAGAAATCCAAAAAACAATGTTGATAATCATTTCTAACATGCTTAATCAAGGAAAACTAAGTTCAAATCAAAGAAATCAACATTCTTAAAAAGAATAGAGATGAATCCACCAAAACAAAGTTTATTCTCAAAAAATCTAAGAACCTATGAAAGGAAAGTGTGCATAAAATGCATTTCTACTCACCTAAACCTTATATTTCACAAGTGACTCCCTAAAAATGTTTAAAAATAATATTTTCCTTACACATGATAAATTACATTTTTACCCTTCTAATGCATTGTGGGGTATTACACTATTAATGTTTTTTAAATAAAGTTTTGGTGGGGTAAAGGGGAAAAATATAAGAGTATTAATTGGTGTGGTTCCTTAAGTCCATCTATTTCCCAAAGACTGATTTTCTCAACTTAAAAGCTAAACTTAACTCTTCCCGGGCTAGGAAAAGTATTTGTAGAGGGTTAGAATCTTTAAAAAAAAGGGAATTAGATGGTCTGTTGTGGATGGTAAGAATATTGATTTCTGAAAGGCCCCATGGGTCCCTAACCTTCCCTCTTTCAAAAGTTTCTCTCCCAAACCTCCTATCTGTCCTTTAAAAAAAAATTAAAGTAAAGGATTTTATCGATGTGTTTAGGAAAAAAAATGGAAGGTGGAAATCCTATATAATCTTCGGAGGATTTGATGGTGTGGCACTATGATAGAAAATGAGCTTTCTATGTTAAATTGGCTTATTCTCTAATTGTAAATCAAAGTTTTAAGGGAATGACAAGACTAACTCTTTTCCTTGGAGTAAGTTTTGGGTTTAAATATCCCAAACAAAGTTAAACATTTCCTGTGGTCAAGAAAAAATTCCATTCCCGTTAAGGATAATCTCAACGGTAGATCCTCTTTGTCCACTTCACAAATCTGAAAATGAATCAACCCTCCATTATCTAGTTAAATGCCTATTCTTGGCTAAAGCTTGGTTTGGTTCTTTATGTTTAAGGCTGAAATTGGATCAATCTTTCTCCTTTTTTGAATGGTTTAAGGAGTGGTTCACTGTTGAAGGTTTTGGATATAATCTTACCGAGTATATTTCTTTTATTTGCTGGAATATATGGAGGTATCATAAGCTCAATGTCTTTGAAAATTCTGTTTTTAATATTCACAAAATCTTGTTCTATTCTCTCAGGCAAATGCAGGAGAGGAGTTTTCCCCGAGTCCTAGTTTTAGCTCCTAGCTTGATCTAGTCGGTTTTTTGGTGTCCTCCTCCAAGGAACCATAGAGGTGTTTGTAAAGCTTGTGGCAAGAGTGGTCTAGATGTTGTGCTTAGAAAGTCCTCGAGGAATCTAAGGTAGTGTTTGGATAAACTTATTTATAACAACTTATGACTTCTAGCACTCCAGAAGTCATAAAGTCCCTATGTTTTTGCATTTGGTTAGCAAATTAAAAAGTTACTTATGCATAAGTCATAAGTAGGAGAGAGAGTAGAGAATCAACTTATTTTTAAGTTGGGAT
>JAOXJP010171546.1:0-12663 GCA_025762735.1 Platanus orientalis
AATAAAACAAAAAAAAAAAAAAAACAATGATACACCCCCATGGGGACAAGAACTCAAGACCCCTAATCTACAAAAACCTTTTATATATATATATATATATATATATATATACACATAAACCTTGTATGGTCACTGCAAATACACAAATTGTGAAGAGAAATTCCAAAATCAATATCTTTGCAACTGTGATGAGGAGGATACAATCTCTTAGGTTTTTAGTTCTTTCTACAAGAGTGTTCTGTTGGTAAGAATCTAGAATCAGTGACCTAGTATATTTTTGGACCACAAAGATATGTAGGATGTGATGTAGATTTCTTTTAGGAGGCTTCATGCTTGATTTCCCTAAAGCAAGTGCAATTTCCTCTCTGAGCTTTGGAACATGATAGGAAGGGGATCTTCTGCTGTTTCTCTCATGATCTTTTTAAGTGACTTGATATTCCTTTTAAAATATTTACCATAGTTCAAGTGTTGCAAAAATTAAACAAAAACAAAAACTCGGAAATATTAATGATGTTTTGATGTAACTCATCACAAAATCTATTTTTGTGGATTTTTTAAACATTTCAGAGAAGTCAAATTACATCATGATAAGTCTGAAAAGTAGATTCCTATTGTTGAATATCCATTTTTCTTAATCCCTTCAAATCTTAAACCTCAAAAGAAATGTTACTTTTGAAGTATCCTTGTTTGTTAACATAATGATTTACTTGGTATCATAGATAAGTGGTGCGCTAACATAATGGCCACCTCATTCATGATAGAAACAAGTCAACTCAAAACTCTATGTGACATTTAGGGGAAAGCATGATGCAAGAGTTAAGTTTTGGTCTACCATGTTTATGTGGCTTTATGATATGAGTGTTACATAGGTAGGAGAGGGGAGGGGGGGACCCCATTTTGGTACTAATAAATAGTATCTTTTTTTTTTGTAATAAACATGAAATATATTAAGGTGGGACAAGACCCATAAAAGGGAATCGCATTAAGAACCAAGGACTCTAGCTAAACAGGGGGAATAGAAGACCAATGGTTTTGTCATAGGCTGCTAAAACATGAGCAACCATATTTGCCTCCCTTGGAACCCAATAAAAGTAAATAGCATCAAACTTAGAAGCTAACATTTTGCGGTTCATAACAAGACCCTTGACAACCAAGGACAAGAACTAATGTCACTATTAAGAAAGGAGATTAACTCTTTACAGTCACCTTCAAGAACAACCTTTTAAGTCCCAATTCCTAGGCTTTTAAATAGCATCTTCTTGAGAGCGCCTATATATATATATATATATAATCATGCTTATTCTAATATTTTTTGAATTTTCGTTGAAAATTGTTATTTGTTTCAATAGTTTCCTAATTTTCATGGTTTCCATTATTTCAAAACATTACCATGAAATTTCATAACTCACTAGGGAAACGATATCCATCAAAATCAGAATTTTGAGCCTTGGTTGTAGCTATGTTATTCCTTTTATGAAAGTGCAATAATACGAGACCATCCTCATCAAGGGACCAATTCATAGATGCATGGGGTTCGGAATCAGGATAACCCTACAAAAGCCATAGGTTTGCCTTGGAACTGCCATGATTCTAAATATTGGCAGGTAAAGGAGCTGTCAAGTAATGTAGTTGGTCTCTTTTAACATATCTTGTTATGAAAAATTTTATTTGTACTATTAGAGTATGGATTATTTTTCTTAGCAAACCAATTAAAGAGATCCTTCACAGGTCTGACTGTTTCATTTCACCTGATATTTCCTTTCACAATTGTACCAGTTTCCTTTACACCCCCACCCACCCCACCTAAGGTAAGAATGACATTAGGGGCTGACACATCAGTGACAAAAAGAGAAAAGCATCCCCAAATAGTGCATATCACTTTTTCGTCACTGATGTGTCAGCACCTAATGCCATTCTTACATTAGGTTAACTTTAACTTGTCCTACCAAATCCTGCCCAGTTAAACTCCTGCTTCCACTGTACATAGTCCAGGCTGTAATAGCCTCACCAACTTTGTTTGAGGGATCCCCTCAGCTCCCTCCCATGCTGCAACGTGGAGAGTGACAGACAGCTACCTGCTCAAAAAGAATGCATGCAAACACAGCTACCTGCTTAAGAGGAATAAATGCAAAAACCTCTCTAAATAAATTTATTTTCTTTTGCTTGCCACATTGTAGTGTGTTTATTTTGTTGTTTGCAAGTGCATGCAATGAAAATATACACACCTCTCAAACGAGCTGGGATTAGGTACAACAACTTAGAAAGTGCCTAAAGTTGGAACGACATTAAGACTGACACATCAGCATCAAAAAAGTGTATAACACTTTTTTGGGGATGTTTTTCACTTTTTGGCACTGATGTGCCGGCCCTGATGTCATTCCAACTTTAGCCACTCTCTAAGTTGTACCTAATCCTCAGAGCTCTCAAACAAGCTTACCCGCACAACAAGAAAAAAAAATGTCATTTTACTGGTCACTAGCAGGAACCCGTGCAATTCACACGGACAAAGCAGTTTGAGTTATTTTTCTTTAAAATATTTAATTTTACAGTACGGTCTATAAGAAGAATAGTATTCAATATTTAAATAATTCATACTAAAAAGGTAAAATTGCATGTCTAGAGGTAATAGTTTTTATATTAAAAATTAAAAATCACAATATATAATATAGGAATAAAATGGTTAAGTAAGAAATTGTTAACTTCGATCATTTTAATGAGAGGCACTTCTTTGTTTTTTTGTTTTTTTGTTTTTTTTAATATATATATATATAAATGTAGAAAAGGTATCCCAATTGGCAGCTTTTTGGTTTGACAATTGGGTGTATTAATTAGCAATTTATTTATTTTGTTAATTTCTTAAGTCACCATCCATATAAATGGGAGTTCAAACCTTTTACATATTATGGAAAGATGATTGAGGGAAATTGTTTCTTATGTTTAATTATATTATGGATGCTAAAGCCATGGAATATGGATTTTGTCAATTATACATATGAATGATTTTAGGGATTGAAATAAGCTTTAGTAGGGTTGAAGAGACTTAGGGGATTAAGAGAAACAATTTAAATGGATGAAATGTCTTATTTAAAAAAGAATGAGAGATTTTATGGGATTGAAAGACATTTAGTAAGGTTATTAAGGGTATGCATGAGCCAGGTTTGGGTCGGGCCTTGGTAAGCTTGGGACAGGCTCAGCTTGTATATTATGAGCTTAGACCTTGATTTCTGAGTTTAGGCCCAATTTTATTGTACGGGCCTTGGGCCGACCTAAGGCACTTCAATATATTTTGTAAAAGTAAAATTTTATAAGAAACACTCCATATTTATATAAAAACCCATTGAAAGGGCTCATGGTTCAAAGTTTAGAGCTTCTTTCTAGTAACTTTGAGGGATTGGATTTGATCAAAACCCATTGAAACACCATGAGTGTTGGTTTTATGTCTACATTTTGAACAAATTAAACACTTTGGAACCTAATACAAAGGATAACCACTTTGATTATGTTATTCACGCTTTGATGTTTGATCATGTTATTTTTGTAAGATTCCTAGATATTATAACAGAGCAAGACATGTGTTATGTTGTAATCCTATTTTGTGATGAGGGTTAAGGATGTATAATTTTGTGGCTAGGATTTGTTGCCCCCTTCTTAAGTGCCCCTAACTAGTCCTCTACATGCAGGGAAGGACACATCACTTTGAAAATGACTACATTATAGGTTTTATATATAAAACAACCAAAAAAAAAGAATAAAATGTAAATCCCTAAAACTCCAATATCAAATTGATAATCAGTGATTTACAACAAAACAAAAAAAATCATTCAAAACAATTAAAAGCACTTACACATGTCTCAGTTGTAAAAAAAAATTAAGAAAGGATATCCACGTAGGCACCACTTAGATGAGAGAGAAAGGGGTTTAAGGGTTTGTGGCATAGTTTCGAGAACCGGATCGACCATCGAATCGATAAGGTGGGTAGTTCAGGTCCAACCAAGTCTGACCATCGGTTTGCATGATCTAACCACAGTTCGCTTCAATCATAAGTAAATGTAATAAAATACCAAAAAAAAAAAAAACAATTCATAATGCATTAATAACCTTATGATTGGGTTTTTAATTTTAGACATACAAAAAAATGTATTAAAATGCCAAAAAATAAAACAATTCATGGAAAATGGGATTGAAATTTGAAAAGACACATTTCTATTTTTTTTCTTCTTAATTTGCTAAAAAACTAAGAACTGATTTGTTTTATTAGAACCAAGTTCATAAAAAACAATCAGTTTTGACTGGTTTAGCGGGTTAAATGCAGTTTTTGGCATACTACGGTTTTAAGTTTCTATATAACTGTTTAGGGTGTCGGTTCCCGTTAAACCGGATTGGTCTGGTCCAACTCTCAAAACTATGGTTTTGTTGATTATGATTTTAAAAAAAAATTGTGGCTTAAGAATTAATTTTTATTAACGGAAAATTAATAAGATTAATAAAAAAATAAAGAGAATAATATTAGTTTAGGAAGAAAAAGAGATTTTAGGTAGTAGAATTATTTTAAGAGGAATGATTTTAGGTAGTAGAGTTATTTTAGGAGACATTGAGAGAGATTTTTGGTTCATGATGTTTTTTTTTTTAATTGTGGCCTAAGAATTTTTATTAATAGAACGGTTTTCGGCATACTACAGTTTTAAGCTTCTATAGAACTGTTTAGGGTGCTGGTTCCGGTTAAACCAGGTTGGACTGTCTGGTCCAATTCTCAAAACTATGGTTTGTGGTTTATGATTTTTTTTTTTTAATTTGTGGCTTAAGAATTTTTATTAATGAAAAATTAATAAGATTAATAAAAAAAATAAAGAGAATAATATTAGTTTAGGAAGGAGGGATTTTAGGTAGTAGAGTTATTTTAGGAGGAAGGATTTTAGGTAGTTGAGTTGTTTTAGGACATTGAGAGAGATTTTTAGTTTATGATGTTTTTTTTTTTAATTGTGGCTTAAGAATTTTTATTAATAAAAAATTAATAAGCTTAGAAAGTATTTAAGAGAGGGTGATGTTGGAGAGAATGAAAAACAAAAAGTATTAGTAGAGATTTTAAAGAGGAAGAAGTGGGTGGAGATGTTAAAGAGAAAATTTAAAGAAGGAAAGAGATATTTGGGAGGCGTGTGAGATTTTATTTATTTATTTATTTATTTTGTAAAATGTGTGAGATTTGTAAAACAATAAAAATAGAAAGAGATCAAATAGGATAGAGAGATGTTTTGGGGTAAGAATGTGAGATTATAATAGGGGAGAGATGTGAGATAAAATAGGATAAAGTTATTAGTGACATTAAATAAGAAAGATTATAGGAGAGAGACGTTTTAAGTGAGATTATAGGAGAGATAATAAAGAGATGTATTGGGAAAGATTATAGAAGATAGACGTTTTAGGGTGAGAGATTATAAGAGAGTAGAGAGATATATTGGAAAAGATTATAGGAGAGACGTTTTATGGTGAGAGATTATAAGAGAGAGTAGAGAGACAAATTGGGATAGAGAATGAGAGATTAAAAGAAGAAAAGATTTTAGGAGAGAGACAGGGGTGTTTTAGGAAAATTAAAAAACAAAACTTTAGTTAGAGTGTCCATCATGTGGATGAGAGAGAAAGGGGCGTTAGGATACTATTTATATATATATATATATATATATATATATATAATGTGATGCGGCTTTTGTATATACCCACAAGAGGGCCAGATTCAAACCAAAGGAAGGAACCCTAAGGAATCAAATCAGCTAGAGTAGTTTAGGGTTTTTTTTAGGGTCGTTTTTGTTTTGATAAATGGTCACATTTGTAATAAGACAATGCCAAGGTCTTTTATGTTATTTTAGGAGTTTAGGAAAGTCAAATAATAGCTCAAAGAGGGCTAATTGACAACCCCATTCTTGTGGGTTTAGAAGTCCTTTAATATTAAGGAATATCAGTTTTAAAAGTTTATGTTTACAAGGAGTCCTAGTAGTTTTAGAAGTCTAGTTCTATTTTGGCTTTGTAAGCCTATTTAAAAGCATAGACGATGGAATAAAATTATGTAATGGATTATTGAAGAAAATTTTGAGAATTGTTGTGGGTTTTATCCCTATTTATCCACTTCTTTAAGTGTATCCATGAGCTCCCTAATTTATCTCCTTCTCCTTCTTCTTCTAAGGTCATTGTCGTGTGAAAAACCTAGATTTAGAGTCATATGAAACAAAATAGAAGAAAAAAATATCGATAAACAACAATCACACAAAGAATAAGAGACGATTTCGTGGTTTGGTTTAAAGCCTACATCCACAGAAAAAGAAAAAAAAAGGCAAGAGAGATTTCACTATGAATGAAACAGATACTACAATGAACAGTGCAATAGCATAAAATCCAAGAAACCCTAAATATAAATCTCCATAACCCCTTTCTTCACGGGTCAGGTCAAGAAATTTTGGTTAGCAGCTTTGTAACACCCCGCACATGAATCATATAGTGTAGACGAGGTAAAACCGGTTTACATGTTAAATGGATTTGACCCGAACCTTAGAAGACCTTAGGGAACCATGGAAGTATGTCCAATGACATACATAAACCAAATGGACACTTAGGGGTCTTAAAGACCTAATTCATAAAAATATGCCTCACCCCGATCACTCGCACCCCACAGGAGAGTGCTCACAATGTGAGGCGAGCGGTCGCTGGAAAAGTCCAGAACCCCTATTTTTGGGGAAATCTCAGGTTGAATGCTCGCATGACCACTCGAGCGATCGTACCTATGACTTCTGAGCACTCGCAAGGACACGCGAGCAATTACAAGGGGGTACCTCAAGCGCTCGTGGCTCGAGGAGAATGCTCACCACCCCCAAATTCCAAAAAAAATGGGATTATCTCCTATTTCGCATAAAATCTTTATGACAAGGGTAATCTTGTAAAATGACGAGTATATTACCTCGTTTTGGCCCAAGTTAGATTAGAATACACCTAAGGCACAAGAGAGAATAGAAGGAACAGAGAATTGGGAGAAAATGAATTCACCCATATAAGGTAAGCTCCAAACCACCTAGATCTAGACTTATGTAGTAAGAATTTGGAGAATTGGACCCTAGATTTTGTATTATACAGTAATTTCTCATCGAATCTATACCATTATTGTAGAGGTTGAGCATTGAGGAAGGTTTGATCAAGATTTTGAAGGACAAAGAAGAAGATTGTAAGTACTCTTGCAAACTAATGTCAATTTCTCCTTTGATTCTTGTAGATCCTTATGATTTAATGGTGAATCATATTGTTGGAATGTTTTTTATTGAAAAACCATGAGAGCCTTGTTCTAGATTAACGTTTTTATGATTACAAATGATCCCTATGTGTGTTGAATGCTATTTCTGTAACCTATGTCAAGTTCATTTGATGAATTCATATTATCTATTGAAATCTCATGTGAATTGCTATGAAAATTGAATCTAAATATGTTTTGATCTCATAATACTCTTTATTAAAATATCCATGAAGTTTCCTTTGAAAACCCTATGATAGATATGTAATTGAAATGGATTTAATATCAAATTGATAAGAATCTCTATGAAATTACCTATATGAAACATGATATGATTGATTAAGTGAATTTTGTTGAATTCTCATAAGAAATGTGAATTCCTTTGAATTAACATGAAATTGAACATGAGGAAATGTCTTTGACTGAAATTAAATATGATTAAAACTTCGACTTCCACATATGAACTATGAAATATAAACCAATGATTGGTAAATTGATTCCTTTTAGCAAAGCAAATATCTCATGATATGAAAGATCATAAGAACTATGAATTATAAAAACCTATTTGAAGTAATAATCATATGTGATCTACATGAATGAATTATGAACAACTGAATGTAAAATGTGAAAGTATCATGATCGGAACTCGTTGAACTATGAAACCTTCTTTTATACGTTATGAGAACTCTTATTGATTATTAAAATCCTTTGATATGTCTCAATTGATTATTGAACTTTGAAATGTCATTGAACCTTTGAACTATTGAACCTTTTTTGGGCATTATTAAATTATTGAACTTTTGACAAAATTTTATGACTTAACATTGGGTCTATACAAGGAAAGGGCTTAACTTTGGGTTTAAACAAGAAAATGATCTATCCCTAAGTCAAAACAGGGTTAAATTCTGTTTTTGATGACTTAACTTTACGTCTAAACAAGGAAGAGACTTAACCTTGGGTCTAAATAAAGAAAAGACATAACATTGGGTCAAAACAGGGAAAAACTTTATTGAATTTTGAACCATTGAACCTTTGAATATGATTTTAGAACATCGCATTGGGTCTAAACAATGGAGATTAAACCATGTATGATATTGAACTCTTTGAACCTCTTTGAGTATTGTTTGAAACATATTAACTCATTGAACCCCTTTTATTATTGTTTTGAGACCTACCATTACGTCACTACAATGGAAGTTATTGTTATTGACTTGACTTGCGTCTTTTCTTCATATTGAACTTATTGAAGCTTATTGAACACAGTTTTGGGACTTCTCATTGGATTGCTACAATGGAAAACAGTGATTAAATATTTGAAATCTAATGACAAGGGATACGAACTAATTAATAAGACATTAATCAAGTCTATAAGCAAATGAACTATGTGATATGAAAGCATTCAAATCTAATGATAAATGAAAAAACTATTGAAAGAAGTATGAAAACAAATATGAATAAGTGATATATTGACTAATCCCGAAAGTGAAAGATTCTACACTTATCATTATATTTGACATGTATTCATTTGTTGTCCATGACATTGACTATGTTTAAAATGCTTATTTACTTGTATCTATGGACTTATTTGCCATTACTTCCTATGATTTGAGCTTCATATTGCTACCCATGTTTATGTTACGTAAGAAAAACCTATGTGCAAGCTATATATGTTATCACTTGGATATGGTTTGCATTTATACTTGTTGAGCCCATCGAGATCACCTTAATTGGCACAGGTTTGGATGAGATGGCTGATTGTTAGAGTCGATGGCCTTGTTGCAGTGGATCCGATCGAAGAGGGATTGTCATTTTACTTCTTTCCATTTGAGACGTGATTTGGTTGAATATAATAATGTTTTACATTGGATCGGATGTAAGAGATTTGAAATCATATTGGTAGACTTAATGGATATTATGTGATTGTGGGCACTATTATGTTATGTTCATAATCACTTTACATTTGAGTAGATGGGTTAATGTTTTTGATGCACTCTAGTATCTTTGAATGGAATGGTTATTGACATATATGTTATGAATGAGTTATGCTTCCGCTAATGGTAAATGTATCGAATCAAAAGTTATGATTTAATGGTGAAAGGCTTATGTTTAAGGTAAGGCATAAATAAATGAAATGTTTTTTTACTCTTCCGCATATTATTAAATGTAATGGATTATGATACTATGAAACAAGTATATGGATGTATACGTTATGGAATATGGATCAAGTGTTAATGTGACACTCCAAATCTGAGACACATACCGATGAAGTCTGAGTCCCGGGTTAAGGGTGTCACAGGGTTCATATCGGGTTTTCTCTAGATCATCATCCATGTTACATCTCGGGTTGAATTCTAGATACTTCCCAACCAATCTCCACCTTAGCTTGAGTTCTACCAACCTCCATAAAATAGAAAAACTCTCTTCCCATCTTCTCCACACAAACTCGAAGGGTAACTCCAAATACTCCAAACTCCAATCAAATCCAAACAATGCTTGAACTTGAAAGTCAGAAGTGACTTGGTCATCATGTCTATTAGATTTGTTGTGCTAATATTCTTAACAAGAATCTGATCCTGCGAGATGATCTCAAGAATGAAGTGATATTTGATGTTAATGTGTTTGGTTCTCTCATGATACATCTGATTTTTAGTCAAATGTATAACACTCTGATTGTTATAATGTACAACAGTCAATCCTTGCTTTAGGCCTAATTTGCCAAGCAAGCATCTCAACCAAATAGCCTCCCTCACTGCCTCAGTCACTACCATATACTCAACTTCAATAATAAACAAAGCAATTGTAACATGTAATGTTGCTTTCCAATTCACTGTACACCTTGCGAGAGTGAAGATATGACCTGTCAAAGATCTCGTCTTATCATAGTCACCTATATAATCATACTCTATAAATCCAACTGCACAACCATCAAGTCCACCTATTTTATCAAACATCAAAACAACATCTACAATACCCTTTAAATACCGAAGTATCCATTCATTGAATGCTAATGTGTATTCTCTGGATGTTTCATATATCTACTCACAACACTATTAGCATGTGAAATATCAGGACGAATGCAAAAAATACCATATATGAGGCTTCCAACTGCACTTGCATACAGAACTTGAGACATGTAACTCTTTTTCTCCTCGGCATGTGATGACAAGTTTGCTAAAAGTTTAAGTGATTTGCCAATAGAGTACCCACAAGTTTAGAATCCTACATACCAAAGTGCTCAAATACCTTCAAGAAATAATTCTTCTGTGATAAGTACAATTTTTTTACTTTTTTATCCATGTGAATCTTCATGCCCAAAATCTTCTTTGCTTCCCCCAAACCTTTCATCTCAAACTCACTACTAAGTTAAGCCTTCAACCTATTGATTTCGGACATATTCTTGGTAGCAATAAGCATGTCATTAACATATATTAACATGTACACAAAAAAGATATTTAAAAGTCATCCGAAATAAACACAACTATCATACTAATATCTAGAAAAATCATGTCTAAGCATGAAAGTGTCAAACTACTTGTACCACTATTTAGGCGATTGTTTAATGTCATACATAGACTTTTTCAACAAACAAACATAGTCTTCCTTACTTAAGACAATGAACCCCTCTAGTTAATACATGTAAATCTGCTCCTCAAACTCGTCATGCAAGAAAGTCATCTTAACATCAAGTTGCTTTGGCTTTAAGTTAAGCATAGCAATCATAACAAGTAAGACGCATATAGAACTATGCTTCACAACTAATGAGAATAATTCATTGAAGTCAACACCCATTTTTTGACCATAGTCCTTTGCAACCAAACATGCCTTATACTTTACATCTTCAACACCTAGAGTTCCTTCTTTTCTCTTATAAATCCAGTTGCAACCAATAATCCTCTTCTTCATAGGCGGTTTTACTAGCTCGTATGTCTGATTCTTGTGGAGAGACTCAATCTCCTCATTCATAGCAATAACCTATTGTCTAGACTCATAGTTTATGATAGTTTCATGATATGTGAAAAGCTCCTAACACTTAATAGTTTGCCACAGACAATGCTTAAGAAATCATCTCTGGATAGTTATTATACCTCTAAGGTAGTCTAATTTTTCTCCTCTGTCTCTTAGTATCAATACTATATTGTTGTTCCTCTTGTGTATGCTCTTCCTTACTAGGATCTTGCTTCATCCCTGAAATATCACACTCAAGCTCCACATACTCGTTGACACCATGATCTCTATCTGTATCAACATTCTCCTTTCTCAGGTTAAACATAACAAACTCATCAAAAGTCACATCTCTACTCGTAAAAAATTTGGGTGACTTAGGAACAGGACATCATAACCTGTATCCCTTAACCCCAGATACATAACCAAGAACAATACACTTCTTAACTCTATGTTCGAACTTACCCTCATTCACATGAGCGTAAATGGGACAACAAAAAATCTAGAATAATCTACAAGAGTTTCAGACCATACCTCCTCAGGCCTCTTACACTCAATGACAGTCGATGGAGATCTGTTTGTCAAGTAGCATGTTGTGAAAATTGTCTTAATCCAAAATTCCTTTCTCAATCCAACATTAAAGCACATAAACAAGCTCTCTCAAGAAGAGTCTTATTCATGCATTCTGCCATACCATTTTGTTGGGACATGTGTCTAAGCGTGCAATGTCTCACAAACCCCTCATCCTTACAGAACCTATTGAACTTACCTGAACAAAGCTCCAAGCCATTACTAGTTTCCAATCTCTTGATTTTTTTTTTTTTTTTTGCATGTCTACTTCTTTTAATCATAATCTTCCATCGTTTGAAGTTGAGAAACACTTTATCCTTATGTTTCAAAGTAAACAATCAAACATTTATTAAGTAGTCGTCAATGAAAGTCGGGAGATACCAAAAACCACCATTTGAAACAACACAGGATAGGAGCCCTAAAGATTAGAGTTGACGTAATCCATAATACTCTTGGTCTTATAAACAATCAAACAAAATTTAACCCTGTATTACTTCCCGAACACACAATGCTCCTACTTACTCAACATACCCCTCTCACTCATATGGCCTAACCACATATGCCATAGACAGGTATTGTCAGTATCAGAATCAGTCGATGATGAAACTGCAATTGCACTTGAAACTATACTTCCCTAAAGCACATAAAGATTGCCATTCATGTCCTCTCATCACCATCAAAGGACCTTTTGTCACTCTTATAACACCACCTTCAACGATACACTTGCAACCATTGGAATCAATTACACCCAAAGATTTGAGATTTTTTTTCAATTATGATACATGTGAAAGAAGTTTACCGTTCTTGAACATAGAAATTAGTAAAATTCATTTAAACAACCACATATCTACATATGTTTTCCCATGATCATCATATGAATCTCT
>JAOXJP010171557.1:0-12663 GCA_025762735.1 Platanus orientalis
AAATCAATTAAAACTCTCTCTCTCTCTCTCTCTCCCTCTCTCTCTCCCCGCTAGCGTTTCAAGCTCCCCTTCTGCGACTCTAGGGTTCCAACTTACCCTGTTCCCAAAAGATCTCCACTATCTGTCAGCCGAAAAATTAAAACGCCTGCGTAATATGATTGACAATCGGGGCTAAGTCGAACCCGGAGAAATACCACAGAAAAAACTAATAATAATAATTGGATCTGTCGGATGTAAATTATCCAAATAAACATCTTTATCCGATTAGTTCTACATATATCCAATTCGGAAAATATCCGTATCCGTTTATATATATATATATATATTATGAGCGTTAGATTTAACTTCATCCAAAGGTCTAGATTAAGTATAAACTAAACCCTAAACTTCAATAAGGTAAAAATAAATAAATAAAGGGATTTTAGCCAAATTGACTCTAAAGTTTGGTAAATTTGCTAAATAATTAAGTAAAACAAAATATCACATCAAGGATCTCCTGATCAATCATGAATTTGGGTTATGCCTGATTTAGCTCGTGATCGATCACTAGATCCATGATCGGTCATGGAGTCAGGCACCCAAGCCATGATCCTTCTTGTGATCGATCATGGCAGAAGGGGCAATGACTTGGGTCTCTCAAACTAAGATCATATTCAGGGTCGTAATCGATTACGTGATCCGTGATTGATAATGGAATAATCGATCATGAGATCCATGATTGATCAGACCCTGATGTTCTACCCTTTTCCTGAATAGTACAGGGGGTCTGTTTAGCTCACCTTTCTTGGGTCTTTTAGGGGGTTCTACAACCACACTAAGGTCCACTTTTAGGTTTATAAATGATATGTAATGCATGCTTTATACCTTGAGTGGAATGAAAAAATTCGAGATTTCTTATAATCTCCTTCATGCTTTTAGTCCACCATGTCTTCTAATCTTGATTATGTAAACTCATAGAACACTTACAAGACACTAAGACCACACTTCTAGTTTTGTCAATTGGATTGATGTTACATACATTAATGCTCTTTGGCTCACGGATATTGGATCTTCTTCTTGGGGTTATAACAAGGACATCAACTTTACTTGTGGGGTTTGGCACAAGATCAAGACCTTATCCATGGGGTTGTCTAGAGCATAAAAATACTTTACATTGACCCTTTGGACATTGAACATTAGACCATTTTAGACATTGAACTTTGGATTCTTTTGAGTACTGAACCATGTGGATTCTGAACACTTTGAATACTGAACTTTGAACACCCTAAAATCATAAAACATTGGATCTTTTGACACTAACATATATCGAGTTTGTACTCTTTGACCTCCACATTGAATTATTATTTATACTTACATCTTTTTATTGAACCATTGTCTTCTATTTGATAAGTGACTATTGATATTTTTGTATTAGCTTGATTGTGATTACTACTTTGATATTTGTTTAGCTTTATATTAACTTTTGGACATATGAGTATTCAGATGTGTGTTTTACTTTAGATTATCTATAGTCTACTAGATTGCTTATAGGTTGGGACTAACTTAGTTATTTGTTTTTTAGACTGACCCTTGTTGCAAGTCCTCCATCCGAGGGACTTGTTATGGCAACCACAACTGTCTTTATTTTATTCGTATCACTGTTATGGACATGTTTTGGAACTCCCTTTTATGTTGGATCCATATTTTCAGGTTTATATTCAATTCCCTTATGTATATTCAAGTGAGAGGGCACCCTTATGATGTGGTAATTAAATACTCTACTATAATGATTATCTTTGGAGAGTATAGTGATAGTCCTATTGAGACTCATTGTTATTGGATTATTGTGATCTGTATGAGTTAGATTTATGCTTTCGCATTTATTGATCTGAATATGTTTGGTTATTGAATATTAAGCATACTTTCGTAAACCATTGAAATATGACTATTGAATTAATTGGACTCAAAGTAATTTGGGATTGCAAATTTGTGGACTATTGGACTATAGGTGTATTGACCCCTTTTTGGGCTACTACTATTATTAGCTAGTGGATTGTGAATAGTAGTGAATCCAAATCCAAGCGATACGGATCCATATCTAAGTCTAGGTTTGGGGGCATTACATAGTAAGCAAAATTACTTACTATCTTCTAAAATCCAAAGCCTCCTAGTCAAAACCTTTTCACTTCAATCTCTAAAATCACCTCCATCTATAAAATCAGTGTAAATCTAACATCAAATGGATGAATCAAAGAAGAGGAAGGTAGAAAATAATCTAACCTAGCCAAATTTCTTAAGAGTAGATAACACTTACCAAATTAGGGAAAACTTTCTCCTCCTTCCTCCCAAATCTCCTAATTCTCTCTCTCTTCCTTTATATGTTTCAAGTGGTCTGAAAGACGCAAATAAGGTTATAGAGTGGTTATATTTTGTCACAAATGAAACCCCACATGTGTAGGGGTCAAATAAGTACATTTTGTTTATTTTTTTCTAGATTTTTTGGTCATGATCTGTGTGTGATTAGTCAGACCATGATCTGTCCATCCATGACTAATTAGGAGATTTGTGATAGGTCATGAACTCTATAGAACTCTTTTTGAGAAAGTCCTGAGAGTTGTGACTTATACCTGTGACCTGATCACACCCTTCATGATCAATCATGAAATCCGTGATTGATCATATTGTGATTGATTATGAGATCCCCATGATTTTTCCATTTATGACCGATCGAGAGATGTGTGATCGGTCACGAACTTTATAGAACTCCTTCTGAGAGCTATGAATGATGCCTGTGACCTTAACATACCATCCATGATCGATCACAAGATCCATGATCGATCACAATAAAATCTATTACCCGTCATGACTGGTGTGTTCTGAATTTTTAACGCAGACACCTTACGGGAAAACGACCATAACTTTCTTTAGAAAACTTTGAATTACGAATTCTTTAAGGCGTTGGAAAGTAGACTCCTAGATCTTACTAATGGTACATGGTTTTTATTTAAATTAATTTAATATCGGTATAGGTTTGCCTATGAAATTATCCTAAATGTGATATTACAAATTTGGGTCCTATCTTTGTTTTCCTCACTTTTAGTTCATTCTATGGGGTCACAAACATCATAATTGACTTCCTAAATATATTAAAGGATGATTTTATCCTTATACATGCTTAATTACATTTTTACCCTTCTAATTACATCTTCTCCCTTATAAAAATTTAGTCTCTGAATTTTGCATACCTTGGTTTTGGAACAAATGTGGATATTTGACCTTTATGTCATCCTCTCTTTCCCAAATAATTTCTTCATCGACGTGGTTGTACCATAAGACTTTCACATATGGAATGGCCTTGGTGAATAATCCCAACTCCTTGCGGTTAAGAATCATAATGGTTACTCAGAAAATGATAGATCTTCCCTGATGTCCAACGGAATGTATTCCAACATATGAAAAGGATCTAGCATGTATCTCCTTAGCATGGATATGTGAAACACATTGTGGACATGGTGTAATCTCGATAGTAGAGGCAAACCATAAACCACCTCTCCCACATTCTTAAGTACTTTAAATGGCCTAATGAATCTCGGTTCGAGCTTTTATTTCTTGCAAAATCTAGTCACTCTCTTGGATGAAGATACTTTTAGAAATACATGATAGCCATCTTCAAATTCAAGCTCTTCCATTCTCTTGTCGGTGTAGCTCTTTCGTCAGCTTTGGGCAGTCCATAATTGGTCATGGATAATTCGAATTTTCTTCATGTTGATTTGGATTAGTTCAAGCAAGCATTTTATTTTCTCTGACTTATCCCAACAAATCAGTAATCGGCATCTTCTTCCATAAAGAGCTTTTAAAGATGTCATTTGAATGCTTGTCTAGTAACTGTCACTGTAGGCAAACTCAATTAGTGGTAAATGGGTATCCCAACTTCCTTTAAAGTTAATCATACAGGTTTTTGCATGTCTTCAAGAGTTTGTATGGTTCTTTTCGATTTTCCATAGCTTCTTGTAGGTTCCCCTAAAAATGAGAAGTAAATCGTGGGTTTTAGTTAGAGATTATAATAGTTGGAACACTGTATAATTGCATTATCTCATCAACATACAATTTAGCCAATCAGTGCAATGGGTATGATATCCGGATGGGTAAGAAATGTGTGGACTTCGTCAGTCAGTCAACTATCACTTAAATGGAATCATAGTTGTTGCTTATTCTGGGCAATACCACTACAAGGTCCATGGAAATATGCTTGAATTTCCATTCTGAAATGTTAAGTGATTGTAGCTAACCTACTAGCTTTTGGTGTTTAGTTTTGATTTATGATATGACAAACATTTGGAAACGAAGTCAACTATCTCTCTTTTCAGATTATTCCACCAATGCATCTCCCTCAAGTCCTTGTACATCTTGATGCTGCTGGGATGAACGGTATAGGTGGTTTTGTTAGCTTTGTTCAAAATCCTCCTTTTAAGTTCTTCGATATTGGGAACACATAGACGATTTCCATACCTTAAGATTCCATCAACATGAATAGAGAAATCAGTTCTATCTCTATTCCTCACCTCATCTAAAATTTTCATTAGTGATGGATCATTAATTTGTTATCTCTTGAATTGGTCAACCAAAGTAGGATGCTCCTTTAAGTGGGCGAGATTAAAATCTCTCACTTGAAGTTCTGCATTTAAGTTCTTCAGTTCATGTAGTAGGGAAGTCCTCCTTACTTTGAGGCACGCGAGTGAACTAGAAGACTTTCAACTTAAGGCATCAACTACCACATTGGCTTTCCCAGGGATGTAGTTAATGGTATAATCATAATCCCTAATTAGTTTCATCCATCTTCACCACCTCAAGTTCAGTTCCTTCTATGAGAAAATGTATTTAAGACTCTTATGATCTGTGAAGATCTCACATGTCTCACCATACAAGTAGTGTCTCCAGATTTTTAGCACGAAGACAATGGTTGTCAACTCCAAGTCATGAATAGGATAATCCTAGTCATATGACTTAAGTTTTCTTGATTCATAAGTGATCACCTTTCCATGTTGTATAAGCACACAACCTAGGCCCTTCCTAGAGACATCACTATAGACAACAAATCCTCCTATGCCTGACGGTAACATAAGAATTGGAGCAGATACAAGGCATTGTAAATGTATATGTTGTAAATTCCATGAATAGGAAAATACATAGGTTGATAGACTAGGGCTTGACATGTTCAAGATAGAGTCTAGGAGGTTTTTACATCTCTTGTGCGTGAAGATCATCTTTGAAGACCAAGAAAGCTCTAAGGAAGGAAGCCGAAATCATGCAAGGACCAGAGCTACATGTTCACATCATTCATGTTCTTCCACATTCTCAAAAGGTAAAGAGGGTAAGTATATATTTAGAGACCTTCAGGGCCCCCTAGCACACCACCTAAGTGGTTGGAGAATGCCTTCAAGACATTCTACAAAAAACCAGGGATGGTGGAGTGCTTCAAGTGAGTTGGAGCACTCCAAAATGGAGTTAGAGTGCTCCAACCAAACTGACAATCTCATACTAGTTAGTTAGGAGAGCTCCAAAGTGAGTTGGTTGGGGCGCTCCAACAAAATGGAGTGCTCTAACTCCAAAATGGGGCACTCCACCAACTCTCGGGACTTCCATTTCTTGCAGACTTTCTCCTAGTAGAGCACTACAAAATTGGTGGAGTGCTTCACAGTGGAGCGTTCTAACCTGGGTGGAACATTTCAAATTTGAAATGAACGATCCAAGGGTTGTGGTGAGTCATGACCTATAAAAAAAAACATTTTTACTTTTCTAAACCATAAGGTTTTAGGGTTTTGTAAAGGGAAAAAGAGAAAGGTTTTTGGGCATTCTTGAGCTCTACTACTCTATCTACACATTCACTTAAGCTTCAAGCATTTAGAGGAGAAGAAGAGAGTTGGTTCTCTCTCTTATGAGCTAGAAGGAAGGCTCATTTGCAAGAGAATAGATGAGTAAGGTCAAGGATGGTTGGCTCTTCACACCCAAGTATACAAATTCTCAACCTCAAGGTTGAGGTAAAGCTTTAGCTACTTATTTTAGAGTTTTCTTTCGTTGTAGATAGTTTTGTGGTTGGCTTTGCATATTGGTTACTTAGACCACCACTCTACTTGTGAATCCTTGGAGAACTCACCTCCAAGAGATATTTTCCTTCTTATGTTTCACTTATACTTACTTTCATAGAGGCTTTCATAGTTATGTGATTACTTATGCTTATTGGCCTTCATTAAAGTCATTCACACACTCCCTTTGCTTTGGTAGAGATCATACTATATTGGTGTATTTGGTTATTGAGAGCCACTCTCTATATTGGGACTTTGGTTCCCTTAACCACATTGACATATTTGGTTATTGAGAGCCACATTATATTTTGGGACATTGATTCCCATACTTGGACTTAAACTACCATATTCGGTAATTGAGAACCATATTGGTATTATATACCTTGTACCCTTGAGTCAATGGTCGGAGACGCCATGTGATGAATTGTAAAACCTTAGTTTGGAGACAACCAATGCCGTGCTTTCTAGAGACAACAAGTATATAATTTAAGGTTTTTGTATTCCTTGTAATCATTGTGATTGATTAATAAAATTGAGTAGTTTAAAGTGGACGTAGGCCCATGTGGCCAAACCACTATACATCTTGTGTTGTGGTGTGTAATCTTTGTGTGATTGCCAATTAATATTGTTATACTTTCAAACATTAGCATTTGAGCACCAAACACATTAATTGAGTTAAATTAAAATTGAACATCAACATTTAACTCAATAAAATTAAGATTGGGGTAAAAAGAATTAAGACAAATTAATTAGATCTTATTCAACCCCCTCTAGGATTATCACACGTAGAATTTCAAAGACAATTCTTCAACTCTTAAAAATTCTTCTCACAGTTGTCATTCCATTCAAATTTCTCATATTTCTGGGTTAGTTTGTTAATGGTCCCAAAATCTTTGAGAATCACTCAACAAACCTCCAGTAATAACTAGCTAAACCCAAGAAACTACGAATTTCATTCACACTCGTTGCTCTAGGTAAACTCACCACAACTTCAACCTTCTTGTGGTCAACAAAAATTCCATCCTTAGATATAACATGACCCAAGAATGGCACTCGATCTAGCCAAAATGCACACTTGTTGAATTTTGCGTATAGTTTATCCTCCCTCAAAGTTTACAAAGTATTATACAAGTGTTCTTCGTATTCTTGGTGGTTCTTGGAATAGACTAAGATGTCATCAATGAATACAATGAAAAATGATCCAAAAATGGATTGAACACCCGATGCATAAAGTCCATAAAAGCGGCAGACGCATTGGTCAATCAAAAAGACATCATAAGGAACTCGTAGTGTCTATAATAGGTCTAAAATACGGTTTTAGATATGTTCTCAACTCGTACCTTCAACTAGTGGTATCTAGATCTCATGTTAATCTTGGAAAGTTGTTCATTGAAGTTGATCAAATAAGTCATTGATCCTTAGTAGCAAGTAATTGTTCTTGATTGTTACCTTATTTAGTTGTTGGTAGTCAATGCGTAACTGCATTATTATATCTTTCTTCTTGATAAACAACACCGGTGCAGCCTATGGAGACACACTAGATTTAATAAAACCTTTGTTAAGAAGCTCTTGCAACTGTACCTTAAGATCCTTGAGCTCTGCCAGTGCATTTGACATAGAGCTATGGAAATTGGTCTAGTGCCTAGAACCAAATCAATCATGAATTTAATCTCACGATCTAGGGTTAGACAAGGAAGATCTTCAGGAAATACATCCTGAACTCCTTTACTACTGGTACATTCTTTGTTGTTGAGTCATTGTTACAATTTTCTATGATATAAGCTAGGTAGTCTTGTCCTCCCTTAGGGAGTATGTTCCCAACTTGGATAGCTGAGATCAAAGATGAAAATGAATCTTTCTTGGTTCCTTGAAAAAAGAACTCTGTCTGGCTTGGTATTTGGAATACCACTTCCTTGATGTAGCAATGAACTATGGCATGGTAGGAAGCTAAGAAATTCATTTCTAAAATAATATCAAAGTTATTCAGATCAAACAATATAAGGTCGACAGTCAACTCCCTATCCCCAATCTTAAGTGTACAAGCCTTATACACTAGTTCTCTCAACATAGTCTTACCCAATGGAGAAGAAATAATCAAAATGTTATCCATGTGCATAGGTGTAGTGTCAGTATGCTTGACAAAATCATGTGCAACAAAAGAATGTGTGGATCTAGGATCAATCAATACATGTGCATTGATAGAAAACAACTGAAGTATACCTGCCACGATAATCTTAGAAGCCTCTGCATCCTATTCGGTGACTGTATAGACTCTGCCACAAACTCTCGGCCCCTGATCAATGTCAATTGGCCTCGCTGTGATCAGTGCCTAAAGAAGTGGACAATCCTTGATCATGTGTCTAGCTTTCTTGTGCTTGAAGCAAGTTTTAGTTGTCCATGTGCATTAACCTTCCTATGATTTACTACATCTTTCGCACATAGTAGTCGATGTCCTCTCATCTAATTCTGTCCTCCTTCAGTTCTTAGTCTGAGTAAAGTCACCTCAATAGGGTGCCTTAGTCATAACCCTCTTCTTAACCTAATCATGAATCCTCTGCAGTTTACAGCTCTCAAGCTTGGGAATGTGAGCTGTCTCCACCAAATCCATAAAGCTATTCAGTCATATGACAGACACATGGGAGTGAATGCTAGGTTTGAGGCTTCATTGAAATTTCCTCACCTTCATGGTGTCATTAGCAACAATATGTGGAGCAAAATAGGCTACCTTCATAAATTTGGCCTTATACTGAAGCACTGTCATGTTGCCCTACATTGTCATGCAACCTTGCATAAGCTCTAGGAATTCTAACTCTTCCTCGTGAACACTTGGTGGAAAGTAATAGTCCCTAAACACCTCAAGAAATGTCTCTCAAGTCAGGGGCTCATTATACTCTTTAACCAAAGTGTCCCTAATGGAGTTCCACCAATGTTTGGTCTTGCCCTTCATCATGAACATGGCCAATGAAACACGTTGATCATCGATGCAGCCGATAACTCAAAAAAATATCATCTAGTTGCATCAGCTAACTCATCTTCCATGAGGTTTGTAGTTCCCCTCAACTTTGGTGGTCTCATCCTTTGAAAGTGATCGATCATATGGTTATCATTCCCAATAACCCTCTCACGTGGCTGATGGTCATGAGTGATATACTCTTTTATTATTTCGGCCAAATTGCATATGGCCCCTAAGACACCATCCATACTCTCCCTCTCTTGTGCCAGAGTGGAAGATGACCCTCTAGTACTCCTAGAATCAAAGAAATCACACATTTAGAATTCTCTAAAACATATAGAATCAACTAACATTCTCAATCAGAATTCGATCTAAGATCCTCAAGTATAATTCGAAGTAAAGTCCTTAATCAAACATTAATATAATAGGATCTAAGTTCAATTCTCCAAATGTTCACATAATCACTCATCCAATATAGTCTACAGAACTCCAAAACTGTAGTGCTCATAAGAGTCTGTAGAATCTAAACCTAAAGCCATCACATAAATCTATAGAATCCAAACCTGTAGTCCACTTAGAGTCTACAGAATCCAAACTTGGCTACTTTAATACTAAGTTGTAATGACCCCAAATTGCATAACCTTAATTAGGTGTGAATTTGGGTTGCTACTAATTGAATCCATATTCCTATTGTTGTAATTTTTTTTGTATTTTCCTTAACTTATAGGATCTCATAGACCTTAACCTTAAATCTTATATATAGCATACACATGCAATAGAATAAAGATAATATCGTGCTAGACTTAAAACTCAAAGTGTGGTGGAAATAACAACATAAACTATTTAATATTCATGTAACTAAACTTTCCAATAATCATAGGAGCCAAAATCCACTAAGCCATTTTCCATAAAAGAGATTAGTGATCCATAGCATCCATGTACCCAAAACTTGATCAATACATCAAGTTAAGTTCAAAATACAAAATAAACATATACTAAAGCCTATAAAAGTGCTAGATAGAAATAAAGGATGGCATCCGCTCGTATGTCTCTTAACTCCAAGTACTCAAAAAAATACACTTATACTCTATGACCCACTTGAAAGGAAAATGGTATGGAATGGTGAGTTCCACAACTCATAAGTAGGTTTACAAAACCTACAATGGAACTGGACAGGTAGAGCATGAATCTTGTCAATACAGAATAATTCACATATCTTTATATAGAATGCATAACAGTTTTCAACATTTAGTCATGCACAAATGTACATTCATTATCTATTATGTATTATGAGATTTAGACAACCTATAACCTATCAACATTTCAACATATTTTTATATATGATTCACTCAGTTCGATGTTAGTACATGATTTGATGTTCATAAGACCGGATTTGGAATAATTCACTAAGATTTCACATAAGTTCAATAAAGCAAAGCATGTACTTAGATTCGATGGTCCACATAGTTCATACGGTCAAATAGGGAGCAAAAAGCTTAATAGAATCAATGAGTTCAATACAAACTTATAGAAATTCAAAAATTCAAAGGATTTTTTTAATGAATCTAAGTGTAGAGATCAACCAAAAATAACTTCTGGTATTCCAAACAAAGGAAAAAAGAAAGTTCGCTTATCAATTTGATCATTATTAGTGTAAATCTTGAAGGATTCACAAGTTCACATAGATTTTCAAAGATTTACACGGGTAAAATTCAGATTACACATGATCTAAAGGATTCAATGAAAGAAATCAATCCATACAATGTTTAAGAACAATAATCTTTCACAAAATAAGAATAGATCTAAAGAACAAACAAGATTCAATGGTTTAAAGCATAAATCTACAAAAGTTTCAGAGTTTTAAAAACAAAAGGGATTATACTAAGCATAAGGAGCATGAAAACTTACTAAGCAAGTTAGAATTCATAGATCTAGCATTGTTCAATGGATTGAATTCAAAGATTTCCAATAATCTCAAAGGATTCCATAGATAATATCACATATTCTGAAAATTACAAGAGAAAAACACATCACATCACCCATACTAAGCAACATTACTTACTATCTTCTCAAATACAAAGCCTCTTAGCCAAAGTGTAACGCCCTTAAACTTGGATTCAAATATGAATCCGTGTCACTTTGGATTCAGATTCATTACTGTTCATAAGTTAAATAGTCCACATAATATTGAGCAAAATCATGGGCCCAAAAGTAATATCCAATAGTTTATATATTCACATTAATTTTTCTTTATATCCATTTAATTCAATAGTTAGATTTCAAAAGATTGCGAAAGCATAGTCAATATCTAATAACCACACATATTCGAAATGATAGTTCTTTGAAGCGTATTCCAAAACACAGTGTCATAGTAGTATCACCCCAAATTCTCAAAATGAAAATATCACTACAACCTTCATGGTAGTCAATATATTAAAGATGCTGAATAAATACATCACCCGGGTGCCCTCTCACCCTAAATAAACAAAAGGGAAGTGAATATCTAATAATCCAAAATGTGGCCCAGTATAGAGGGTTCAATAACATGCTCAGAACAAATAACGTAAAAACAAAAAGGTAGAGCTTGTCGAATCAAGTCTCTCGAAGGAGGGACTTGTATCAATAATTAGTTTGAAAACAAATGGCTGGGTTAGTCCCAACCTATAAGAAATCTAGCAGACTATAAATAATTTGAAGTAAAGAACAAATCTGAATACTAGCATGTCCAAAGGTCAATACAAAACTAATCAAATATTGAAGTAGTATTCACAATCATGCTAGTACCAAAGTGTCAATAGTCACATGTCAAACAAAAGCCAAGGGTTCAATACAAGGATCAAAGTTCAAATAATAATTCAATGCGAAGGTCAAAACTCAAAAATTTCATGACACATGTTAGTCTCAAGAGATTCAATGTTCTATGATTTCAGAGTATTTAGATTTTGATGTTCAAAGTACCCAAAATCCACATAGTCCACAATGGTCGGATGTTTAATATTTGGAGTTCAAAGATTCAAAGTGTTCAGAGTCCACAAGGTTCCATATTCAAAGGGTTCCACAGTTCAATATTCAAAGGTCAAAAGGGAGCCCCCTTCGCCCGGTGTTAAGGCCCACATATCAATATAACACACTTAGCCTGGTGTTAAGGCTCAAATTGTTAATGGCCACATTTAGCCCTGTAACAAGGCCCAAATAGTTAGTAGACACACTTAGCCCGATGTTGAGGCCCAGATCGTTAATGACCACATTTAGCCTTGTGACAAGTCTCAAAAGTTTAAAGTCTAAAGGTCACACTTAGTACGGTGATGAGGCCCAAATAGTCAAAGTTTTAAAGTCCAAAGGATTTCACATTGATAGGTTCGAAGGTCCACATAGTTTTGATAATCGAGATATTTTCATAATGTGTACAACAAGCATGAACATCGTATTGTCATAAACTGATCATTTTGAATGCATATAGTTCACTTAGGTTCAATGTTAGCATATTCATAAGTCACAGGTTACGGTGATTCACTAAGATCTCACATATATTCAATGATTCAAACATGTGTTAGAATTCGAGGGTTCATAGATTGTACATAATCACATAGGAAGCATAGAGTTTGATAGAGTCAATGAGTTTGATATGTTTTCATAGAAATTCACATG
>JAOXJP010171578.1:0-12663 GCA_025762735.1 Platanus orientalis
TATCCAAAACCCACCAAATGATCTCTCTTGGTACTCTATCATATGCCTTTTCTAGGTCAATAAAGACCATGTGAAGAACTTTCTTCTTTTCTCTATACTTTTCCATCAATCGTCGAAGCAGGAAAATAGCTTCAATTGTTGATCTCCCAGGCGTAAATCCAAATTGATTGTCAGACACTCTAGTTTCACGTCTTAGTCAATGTTCAATGAAAGGGTATAGATGAAAGATTTTTATTAAAACCTTTCTTCTTGGGGCGGTTTAGGGCATCTGGAAGGAAAGAAACAGAAGGATCTTTGAGGATAAAAAAATGAGTGATTGGGAAGTCATTGATTCGGTTGTTTGCGATATCGGTTCTTAGGTTTCTGTCACGAACGAGTTCTCTAGGTGTTCCTTGAACGACATGATGTGGGATTGGCATTCTTGCCTCTTGGACTCTGTTGCCCCTATACCTTATATTGCTTTAGAGTGGATCCCTCATCCTGTGGGTAGGATGAAAGTTAATGTGGATGGTGCTTCTTTCGGTAACCTAGGGCCGGCTGGCTATGGTTGTGTGTTGCGGGACTCTAAGGATCAAATTATTTGGGTCAAGGCGGGGCCCATTGGAGTTCAAGATGCGGTGTTCACGAAGGTCACTAGGATGCTGGAAGGGCTACGACTTTTGAAGGCCAAGGATCTGAGAGATTACATGGTGGAAGGTGATTCCTTAACGACGGTCTCTTAGAATAAGGGGGGTGGTTGCGGTTTATGGCAGTTGCATCATTTTATTGCTGAGGGACCTCAACACTACCTTTTCACATATTCCCCGAACCAAAAATGCGGCTGCGGATTGCCTGGAAAGTGGAGTATGGACCAATAGTTCTTGTATAAAGGGCTCCATATACCTGAGTGATGCTGTAATTTTTGGTGTTTTTCGGGTTACTTGCTTTTAGGGTGTTTGTTGTAGCTGATTGGGCTGTCTTGGTTGTTTTGTTGTTGTTTTGTCTTGTTTGTTGTTCTGTTACCATTCTTTTTATTTATATATATATAGTAGTTATTCATAAATAAATAAAAAATTCAAGGTCGAATTTTTCCCCACCCAAAAAGAATGATGCGGACAACAATGCAAGACTGATGTATGTACCACCCCACAAGAGAGCTAGATTCAAACAAGAATGTTATGTGGGTTTAATAAGAGTCTTATAAGGGGAGAACATTTACTTTATGTGACCATGTAATAAGACTAATAATGCCAAAGTTTTGTTGAGGTTTTATAGAGAGTGATCACGTCACTTACCTTTAGCCCAAGTTTTCAAAGGTCAAAACTTACCCTTTTGGCTTGATTTTGATGTCATTAGATAGATTATTCAGTTACCTTTTTAACGAGACCTTGATTACGCAAATCCAAAATGATGTGGGAAAGCTATGACCAAATTACTAAAGATGTATCAGTGAATGACATTGAACAGTGTTTGGATCAATAAGTCAAAGTGTGGGGCCTACTAATGTTTTGATTGACAGCCCCTAGTTCCCACACCTTTTAGTAGTTTAATTCTAGGAAAGTAAGTTTTTAGAATGTTTTATGTTTTAGAAAACTTGGTTAACAAGTTTAGGATTTTTAGAAAGTTTCTAATTTAAGCAAGTTTCATATCGTTCAAGGTTGTAAGCCTATTTAAAGACACCCCTCCCCCATATTTTATGGTGAAGAATTAAGAATTGTTTTTAATTATTGGGTGGTTTCCGAAGGTGTGGTTGTGGCCAAGTTCTCCTCTCCAAGGGTTGATGCCGCCCCCTAGGCTCTCATATCTCTATATGGATTGTAACATATCAATGTGCACACGTGAGTACCTCTCACCCTCCCTCTCTCTCATCTCTTCTCTCATCTACTACTACTTCAATCTTCATCCCTAATTTTCTTTATCCTCTTTTCTTCCTCTCTTTAGTTTTAATTTATAATCACTGGTTTTGGTGTTTTCTTATTTAAAGTTTCATGTAGAATAATCTTTTGTATAATTTTCTAAATCAAAACTTATCGGATTCCCTTGAAATTTTAACTATAGAACCCTAATGCACATTAGAAAATATCTGGAAAGTTTCAGAATTTTTAACGCACAATCAAAGGTATTTTGACAATTTTGTAAGTTCTGCCTAGAAATTCTAAAATTGCCCTTTAGGCTTCTTTTCCTCTCCTTTCTACCTCTTTTCTATTATTTTTCATCCTAAACTCTTATTCTATATTCTATTCATTGATTGCTCAAAGTTGGTGGCTACTTGATTGCTTTAAGATTCAAATCTTGATTTAATTTGCTTTCGTATTTATACTCTAACGATTATTTGAGCCTCTTGGAATTTTCCTACATCAACTTTTGGTATCAGAGCTACGTTTTTACAGCTAGTTTTACCTAATTATAGTCCCTGGAAATTCTTTTGGAATGATAGAAGTTATAACTAAATTTGAACTCCCCTCTAGGAGGAGGTTGTTTAGAGTTCTAATTAGTGACCATTTTGAAGAGAATTTGATCCATACAAGTGTAGCGGAGATAATCTAGCAACATGAATAAGATCAAATATATTGTAGCTACATTGGTTACAATAAGGTTGATTTCTTCAAACCATGAGACAACACGGAGATAGTGCAGAGTGCAAGGTTTCATCGAAATATTGTGGAGTGATCTTAGGGAAATCATGGATCGTGGAAAGATGTGCAACTTATGATGTAGAGACGTGTCTTTTGAAGCTCATTAGTTGTGGTCGATGGTATGGTCTTAAAACCCTACCACAACAACCCATTTCGAAAGAGCCATCAAGTCTAAAAGAACCTACACCAAGGGAGGATTCTTCTTTGAAAGTGGAGTTAGAAGAAAGAGAAAGAAGAGAAAAGATAAAAGAAGAAAGGAAAGAAAGATGAAGAAGAAAAAGAAGAGAAATACCTTGCGGGAAAAGCCCTATCCCACGTCTACAAAATCCCTGACCGGGTTCAAGCTAAGGCAAGCTTGATGAAGAAGAAGACCCCTACTAGTTAGAGAAGAGAAACCCACAATTTTCATAAGTTTTACTCATCATGAATACAAGAGAGTGGGGTTGTTTTCATAAGCCAATGACTTCTAACAAAGACCTCACACAACAACCCCTCCCTCTTTCTAATTCTCCCACATGGCTTGGGATACTTTCCCTTGTTTAACTCTTTAAAAAATATCTCCTTCAAAATATGCCCTCCATCAATAACCATATTTATCTCTATATCCTAAACCTTATTAAATTATAAAATATGAAATAAAACATCAAAATTACTCTAAGAAATGCTTAAACAACCACAAAACTTGTCTCCCATGATTCCTCCATGTGTTCCCTCATGTAGACCCCACCAAGGCCATGTGTGAGCCCGACCTTGCTCCTATGTCCACATCAACCTTGAACAATCATCCGAAGAGAGTACATCATGAAGATACTCACGACGATAAGATGCAGCCTATGGAAGAAAGTGCGCCACAAGTTAATCATGTTATGCCCTCTTCCAAGATGCTTCAGATGTTGCTTCCCCTACAAGTTCAAGAGCATTAACATAAAGTGTTTATCCTCTTATTTGAGACATCTACATCAGCAAGTTCATGGTTAAACTTCTTCAAACCTAGGGAGTTTAATGTGGGAGCATATTGAAATTCCGTGTAGGTTTATCCTAAAGGGGGGGGGAGTAAATAGGATTTACGAATCCTTTTTGTCTTTTTTTTAATGTGTTTAGTTCGTTTTTTATTCAATTTTAATTCATTTTGATTTAATGCAAGTATGTGTGTTAAGGTGTAGCAAATCAATAATGATTTAGACAAGTAGATATGCAAATTGAGATATGGATTCAAAAGTAAATAAACAAACAATCACAAACAACAAACTACAACACAAGTTTTATAATGGTTCAGCACGATATCCTACATCCACTCTCTAAAAGCTCACTGTGTTGACTATTATAATCTAGGTTAAAATTAACTAAAAACTTCTCTGATTGCACTAAACAAGTTAACAACTACACTCGGTGTCTCCAGTAAGTGTAAAGCTACTTCTGGTGTCTCCGGCAGAAGCCAAAAAATGTAGACATGAAAGATGAATGCAAAAGAATAGCAAAGCTTACCAAGTGGGAGTGCTCCTTGATGAGTTAGTATGCCTATTGATCCCACAATGCTTCAAGCATTGGCTCTTGAGCTTAGACAAGCAAGGGTTTCTACTTGAGACAACCCATTAATGTCTCTCCTCTAAGGTTTGTAACTTAGAAGTATGGAGGAGGAAGATAAAAAGAGATTTCTAAAAGGGTTTTGCTCTAGGAGCTCAACCTCATGAAGATTAAGGATTTCCCAAACTTGGAGAGCTCACGGTTTGCCAAAATTCAAATCTCTCAAAATGATTGAAGTGTTTTAACGAGAGAGGGTTTTTCTCTCTTTATAAGGATTAGGGTTAGCATTGGACCTTGATTTGGAATCTTTTCCAACAGTAAAGCCTCCAAGCCCCTTGAATTTGATTCACATGTGACGGGTTTATTTTTTTCAAAAAGCCTACGTCTCTAACCAATCAGGGGTTTGGTGACTGGTCAAGATCTAACCCTTGTCTGACCGGTCAGGACAAAAGGGGCATGTCCATCGGGTTCCTCTGACCTTTGGCATGACCAATAAAGGGCATGTCCCTCAGTTTTTCCTGACTTATGTATGACCGGTCAAGGATGATGGGGCATCTCTCTGAGGAGTGTTTTCAGGCGCAACTGCCAGGCCTCTTGACTGGTCAGGGCTTTATTGACCAATCAGACTCCTAACTGACCAGGGCTTTGGTGACCAGTCAGACTCTTAACTGACCAGGGCTTTGGTGTCTAGTCAGAGAGTTCTACTCAAAACTTGATCTTTGACTTTCTCTTAGGGCATTCCACCTAGGTCTAAAGTAAGTCTCCTCACACATGTCTAGGCATATTTAGGTCCACTCACTTGACACTACTAACTTATATGGATGCATGGTTATACCTTGCTTGATAAAAGGTCTTGAGGTCTTAGTCTTCACGTCTCTGGTCCACTTGTCTTCTTTAATTTGAGTTAGCACTTTTTGGTACATTTGGACATTTACAGGACTCACACATATGTTTTGACCATGGGATTGACAAATCATATACATCTAACCTAACACATATCATGCAAAGACCAAGAAGCTTGATAAGCTGTATAGGCCTTCTAGAATTGTCCTACTAGTTAAGAGTATTTTAGGGTGGGTTAATTTTGTAATAAATCCAATAGTGCCATGGGTAATTTAGTTTTTATTTTTATTTTTATTTTTATTGTGAGTTTTAATCTCGTCACTTACTTTTACCCTAAGTTTCAAGGGTCAAAATTTTTCCGTTTGGTTAATGTTGGTGTCATTAGAGAGGTTATTCAATTACCTTTCTAACGAGACCGAAATTACACAAATCCAAGGTGATTTGGGAAAGTTATGACCATATTACTATAAGGTTATCAAAGAGTTCCGGGAATAGTATTTTTTAAAATTTTAGGATTTTAAGCTAATCTCGATTTTGAAGTATATCCACTTTTTCAAAGGTCAAAACGTGTCCTTTTGATTTGATTTTGATGTCATTAGAGAGGTTATTCAATTACCTATCTCACGAGACCAAAATTGTGCAAATCCAAAATGATTTGGGAAAGTTATAACCAAATTACTAGAAGGGTATCAATAAGTGACAAAAATTGAGTTAAAGTCAACATAATGGATCCCACAATGTGGCTGGTTGATAGCTTGGGTAACTCCATTCTTTTACAACTTTAGGATTATCAAATTTTAGGATTTTAGCAATTATTAGATTTAAGAAAACTTGTGCAATAAATTTTGTGTCTTTTAGTAAGTATAGGAGTTTGAAAGTGAGATTTTAGTAAGCATTAGTGTGTAAATTAAGTCTTATCAAGTTTATAATTTTATACTTTCTAGTTTTTCAAAGCTTGTAAGCCTATTTAAAGGCACCAAAGTCATTCAATAAAATCGGTGAAGAATAAATAAGTTTTTTTTGAAGATTTGGGTATTCCAAAGGTAGGTTGTGAGCCTAGTATCTCCTTCTCCAAGGGTTGACAGCATCTCTAAGGCTCCCCTTTCTCTATGTGAGTTGTAGCATATCAATGTGCACACATGAGAACCTCTCACCCTCCCTCTCTCCCATCCCTTCTCTCATCTACTACTTCTGCAATCTTCTTCCCTAATTCTTTTTATCCTCTTTTGTTCCTCTATTTAATTTCAACTTATACTCACTGGTTTTGGTGTTTTCTTATATAAAGTTTCATGTGGACTGATCTTTATATAATTTTCTAAATCAAAACTTATCAGATTCCCTTGAAATTTTAACTGTAGAACCCTAGCGCACATCAAAAAAATACTTGGAATGTTTCAGAATTTTCTGACACACGAATAGAAGTATTTTGCTAATTCCATGGGTTTTGCCCAGAAATTCCAAAATTTCCCTTTGGGCTTCTTCCCCTCTCTTTTCTACTTCTTTTCTTTTCTTTTTTTCTCTATTCTCTAATTTCTCAAAGTTTGTGGCTAATTGATTGCTTTAAGATTCAAATCTTGATTTATCTTGCTTCCGTTGTATAATACTCTTAACAATTATTTGAGCCTCTTGGAATTTCCTACATCAATTTTGGTATCTTCCCTATTATGCTACATCATCAATGCCTTGAGAGCTAAACATGTTGTGAACTTTGCAAAATAATAATAATAATAATCAAATAAAATAGTGCCAAGCTCTAGATTGTTGTCCATGTATCTACTAGTGAGTTAGTGGGTAATGAATTAATTAGCCAAGGGTGTAAGTCTTTTTGGGGAAAAAAAAAAAAAAGCAAGGTTCTTATAGAGTTTGATGAATCAAGATTTGACATTTGTGTTTCAGTTTGTGGCTGGAGAAAGGGCAGGACTCATCTTAGAGAAACCATTCAAAATCGGTTAAACACTTAATGGAACCTTGAGTTTAGACATCGAATAGGAGGTGAGACGGTTGGAAGAGAAGCTAAATGAGCTCCGAGATGACGAAGCTACAAAAGAAGAAGATGCACTTGCCATGAAAGAATTGAGAATAACAAGGTTTGAAAAACTAAGAATTGTCTTAGATCTCTATGATGAGTAAAATATATCCAATAAAACAACCCCTCTTACTTTTAACAAAAAAACAAAATAAATAAATATGTTACACAAATGATTTGATGTATTCATAAACAACAGTGTAAAAAGTGATAATCTCTACAGAAGGACTTGTTCTTCCTCTCTCTTCATATGATTTTTTTACAATAGAACAGGAACAAAATAGGAAGTACCACTTTCATACAGTGATAAATAAACCCTTCTTTTAGTTTTATCATCTTAGTGCAATGTGAAGCTTTTAAATAATTTTTTTGATCACGATCTATCATAAATTTTGGTAACTTGGGGAAAACTCTAGTAACTTATTTGTTTACTTGGAGTCTTCTATTTTTGTTTGCAAGCGGTAGTGTGCACAGAAGCAAGGATGGTTGCTTTAAGGGAAAGCAGAGTTCATGTAAGAAAAGGATTTTGAGATGGTGGTTGCCAAGGTCATGAAGAAGGAGAATAAGAAGAACGTGCTTATAAGAAATCTATGGAATTAGTTGTTTTTTTTTTTTTTTTTTTTTTTTTTTTTTATTTAAGTTTGATTTGACACGAGAAAAAATCAGTTTCCACACTTAAATGAAGTTTTATTTTTTGGGAAGCATTGGCTCATTAGTCGTGTCTTGGTTTTCTTTCCTTTTCTTTTTAGCCTATCTAAATCATAAGCTTTAATTGTATTAAACATATGAATCACAATATTATTATATATATATATATATATATATATATAAAGGTATAAATTTTTTTTGGATGACCCTGCTATACCACAACAAATTCTGAAACCCACTGTTTCAGCAATTGCATATATTGATTCATAATGAATAAATGATCTGCATTCAGCTTATGCTGATTAAGGCCATGAGAATAGCTTGATTGACTGTGGAATGGGTGAATTATTGATAAATATTGCAACAGTTTATATGGAGGAAATTTGATGACAATTAAACTAATTGCATTTCTTTGCAGTGAAGCGAGAATGTCTGAGAAGGAACTAGAAGAGGATGTTTTAGTTAAACCTAAAAACTGTTGGGTTAGTGATGTTTCATGCATATAGGATAGTGAGTGTGTGCACAGGAAGTAGGAATAAAATTGTTAAAGTAATGAAGAAAAATAAACAAGATTCCTACTCGCAAGTGCACATGCAAATTCAGGCAGTTCTTAAATTAAGCTCAACATGCAATAGAGGAATTAGAACTTACAAAATTAATAACAATTAAATACCTAATTAATATGCTTCAATTATCAGTAAGATCCACAAATTTAGTAATGGGAAAAATTTAGGCAAGACCCAAAAAGTGCCTAAATTAGGCGAAAATAAAAAAAAAAAAACAGGTCAAATAATTCGGGGACTAACCAGAAAAGGTTTAAAGATAGTTTTGGAATATAGTTAAGCTTAGGAAGTTATTCTAAGAGTGATTGGTTTAGGCCAGGAAATTGAAAACTCAGTTCCAGACCACATGCCACAAAATGCCAAAAGCCAATTTGCCAAGAAATTTGATGATGGAGCCAGATGAGAGGAATTAATACCTGAGATGGATGTAGAGTGTCTCCTTGATGTTATTAGGGATGATTGCAAGTAGTATCCATGGCCATGAGATCCAATTTTGGAGTTTCCAAAATTTTCAAATTTTCAAATTTTCAAATTTTCAAATTTTCGAAAACTGTAAAAGGTGCTGCCTGGCTCTGACAACCTAGACTGGGGTTTTGATAACACAAGACTTTTGGGAGGTGGGACCTACCAATTAGGATCGCTCAGGGGTTTGTTACACCCTGGGAGAATCCAACTTTCAAAAAGTGGGGCTGTTAGGGGATGGGGTCATTCTCGTAAAACACCTTTTTTCTGTTTTCACGTCTAGAATGAGCTTTGTGCAATGGAACTCACTCAGGCTTTGTTATATCCTAGAAAAAACCAAATCCCAAAACCCTGTGTATAGAGGAACTGGTGTTGATTCTTCCTGAAACTGTCCAGCACCTATTTTAACGGTTGGCCTGGAGTAATCCCAAGAAGAACTTTAGGTTGTATGAAGTTTTCAGCAGGCAGCTCTATTAAAGGATCGTCCCTGAGATTAGAACCCTCTAAAGGTGTTAAATACTCAAAAATCTTGGGCTGTTTAGGCAGGTATACAATCTACCAAAGTTATTATAATGCTCTGTTTCATGCCTAGTAGAGGTATAGCCTAATAGAATTCACTCACATAAGAAACTCTAAGTGCTTTCGTGCCTCTAGTTGAGTCGTCCAAACCTATGTGATATCTTGTGATGCTTTCCTTGATCAAAAACTTGTTATGGTGACCTAGGAATGAGTCTCTTGCAGATATCTTAATTTCAACAATAAGAAACTTCTATAAAAATATGCAAATAAGAAGAAGAAGAAGAAAGGGGATAATGGACCTTTAACCCAAGGGGAGGGAATGACCTCCACCACCAGGTACCAACATTAAACTAGGTGGGGGTCTAGTCCCATTCCAGAGTTTTAGGATTCTTCAACCTATGAACAAGGAGGAAGAAGAAGAGCACAAAACGTAAGACCAAATTCGAATTTTATCGCATAAAGCAAAAAAAGCTAGTCGTGGGCTCTATAAATAAAGTCTCACAGCTAGGGTTTTGTACATGAAATAGCAAGTGGACAAAATACCCTCTCTCTACTACTCTCATGACAAAAATACCCCTTAACTAATCATAATAACAAAAATACTCTCAAACAACAACTAAAGACTATACTAGCCTCAAAATTCTATGACCCCTTTACAAGAGACATAAATAAATAAAAACCTATAATAGAGTATAAATGGACTCCAAATAGACACCAATCCCTCTCGCAGCCATGATATTCTCATCAGTTAGTGTCTAGAATTCAACCTGAGGTGTAACCCGGATGATGATCCGGAGAAAAAACCCGATATGACCTGTTTATGGTATTCATGACCCAATTTGGGGTCCGATCTGACCCGTGGAGAATAGGGTTTGTGAGGTTTATATTTAGGGTTTCTTGGGTTTCATGCCACCACACTGTTCATTGTAATCTCTGTTTCGTTCATAGTGAAATCTCTGTCGCCATTTTGCCCATGCAAGCCAAACCCTCGTAAATCATCTGTTCTTGTGTGATTTCAGTTTTTGCTGTTTTCTTTTCTTCCATTTTGTTGCATATTGATTTCAAATCTAGGTATTCCACACAACAAAAACAGAATAATTTTCTCACACATTTCTCAGTGTAACCAATCAGCTAAACACGGATTTCTAAGTGATTTCTCACATATTTTCTCAGTTCAACCACTCAGCAAAACAATTCTTTTCTGTTCTTCTCATTTCTTTTCTCATCACACCCTTGTAAGACGACAACCAATCAGACCCCAAATCACACTCATCACTTATTCTTTTCCTATAAAAGAATGTACGAGGTTTTCTCTAAACTCACAGGGTACAAATGGTTCAACAGAAATAGGATGCAAGGTGCAAGCCCATTTTCGGAAATCCTAATCATTTACTAATCCACAACCTAAAATGCACTCCAGTGACACAAGAAATTGTTCATCTCAAAAGGCATAACTCTCTATAAATTCCATGATATATACAAAGATCAAAGTAAACAAACAAGTCGAATAAATTAAATAAAAAGTTCGAATTGTAACTAAAACGCATCACAATTAGATTCCCATATTTGTTCAGAGCATAACTAAAAAAGAAATGTTCCACTAATCCAAGAATACACCAGGAAACCAGACCAAATTCACATAGGAAGGCTCGTAATTAATTGAAAGAAAGGGGGAAAAAGAAGTCAATTTACCTAAATTTATTAATCAGTAGGCCCATGATTAGCTAGTTGTCGGCGAGAAATACTTCTAGTTCTCGCGGCGAGGTTCAGTACTTCTCGGCTTCTTCTCTTCTTAATCCTCAAGCAAATTCTAATTCATTAATCGGTAGGCCCCAAATTACTCAAATAAACCAGGAAATCAATCAATGAACATGCATCTAACCAGTAAGTCAGAGTAAAAACACTGACCATAACCAGCCCACGCAGCAACAACGAATCTTCTCCTGTTCTAGCAGAACTGATAGATTGGAAGATTTCGAGCTGAGACCAATATTTCCGATCAATTCAGAAGCAGAGAAAGATCAAAGGAGACAGTGCAGACCAAGGAAGCAATTGGGGGAGAGAGGATGACGCCTTCGAGAACCATGGAAGTTGCGGAGAGAACCAGAGGCTGTTATTCTCATGGACTTTGCCGCCATTTTTTATTCTGCTTTCCCGTTACATTCGTATAGGGATAATGAAAAACTACAAGGGAAAATGTTTTCTCAGCTTTCCCTTATTTGAGTGAGTAGCGAATGAACCCGTGCAAACACGGGTGAGTAGATTAGAGATGTGAAGGAGAACCCTGGATGCTATCTGAATTTAATGCTAGACTTAAAACACTTTTGTTTTATGTCCGACATGCGCGTAAGAACTATTTAGCTTGGATGCCTCCGGAGATAAGACTACATGACGATTAATTTTGATGGTTTTTTTTTTTTACCTAGCATAGTGGTATGGGAGTTGTGATATGAGATTGGAGGAAAGCTTTTGAGCTTACCAAATCGGACTGGTATCTTGCGGACTCAGCTTTTATTGCGGCATGTTGGGTTGTCCGATTAGCTTTTTCTACAGTCATGATTTAGGTCTTAGATGTTTGGTCTTGGAGGGTGACTCCTTTCAAACTATTTTCCACCTGTTGGATCAGAATGGAGTGTGTCCTTGGTCTATCAGTAGTCTTGTTCATGATTGATTTTACGTTATTCATCTTCTTCTTTTTTTTCATTGTTATCATGTAAAGCGTTGTGCTAACATTGTGGCTGATCATCCGGCTAAGCATGATGCTTTGGCCATTGCTCTTGAGACTTGGCCCTCCTTCCCCCTTTCATGGATTGGGGATGAGTTGAACTTTGATGTAATTGCCCTTGTGCAGTCCCCTATTAATATAGATGTGTCTTTATTTATCAAAAAAAAAGTGGGACATTAAAGGATAGTGGAGTTATTTTAAAAATGAAAATAAATGGAATAAATATTTTAGAAAAGGAGTTATAAGGAAAATGAGAGAGCTGAGAGATTTTACGAAAGAGATATGGAAGGATAGTGTCGCAACCCGAAACCCATACTTGAAAAGATATAAATTTTGGAGACATAATACGTTAATTCATTCAATCTTGAAGTCATCACATTCATTGCATATATATATATACATTCATCATATTCTTTGCCTTAAATTTTAATGCTCACCTTTCAACACCTTAGTTAAATAGGTGCATTCTCATAGGACATTACCTTTCATTTTTCATTCATTCACAGCAGAAACACATATAGGTCTATACATATTCAAACTTAAGTAATTTTTTTATGACATTCCATTAATAATATAAATCAAAATCTAAAAGTTCATTTCATTAGATAACTTCGAACCATCACTAGAAATCTGAAACATCAATCTCAATAATCTAACAATAATCCAAAAATTCATTTATTGTTACAATTTCATTGTTAAAACAAACTGAAATAACAATAGTCTGTAAATCACTAATTC
>JAOXJP010171589.1:0-12663 GCA_025762735.1 Platanus orientalis
ACTCCTCATTGTTGAAATATGTTAGTGAAAGGGGGTTAAGACTATGTTATACCAATGTGAGTGTTTTAGGGACCTAACTATGTAACAAGCCTGAGTTAAGCTGGGCACTTGGCTCATTGACACCCCTATGTTTTACTCCTTTTATTTTTAATAATTAATTAATAAAAAAAATTGGGAATAAAACCGATTGCTTTGGCGTGAGTGTTTGAGTTCATAATTTCG
Source organism: Platanus orientalis (assembly GCA_025762735.1). Taxonomy (NCBI): domain Eukaryota; kingdom Viridiplantae; phylum Streptophyta; class Magnoliopsida; order Proteales; family Platanaceae; genus Platanus; species Platanus orientalis. Next base: position 223 of record JAOXJP010171589.1, read on the forward strand.
TATCACTGTGTGGAGGCATTGCATTATCATTACTGTTTTTTATCATTTATCAACTCTTAGTGTTCTGGACATGCACCATAGTGTAACTCACAAGAGTTTCAATTCCAACAATCATTACAGATTCATTTGTTTCTTATGTAATGATTTTTAAGTCTGTATTGGTAAAGTTTCACGTAAGATTCCATCAATTCCATAATGTTTCCATAATTTCAACCAACATTACCAAAAATGATGTTTCCAAGGAGTTGTGCATTTGTGGTTTGGATTTATATATTTCCTTGATGTGGATGGTTCTTAAACATTTGTTAACTCGCTGTAGATGTATATCTTTATTATGTAGTGCTTTTTTACCATTTCTTAAACCTTAGTGTTCTAGACATATGCGACCGCATATCGGTTTCCAAAAAACCATCATAGATGATTGTTTTGCTTAAGTAACGATTCCTAGGTGTGTATTGGTGCTTATTCTTCATTTCCTTATGTTCATCCATAGGTTTCAATTTTTTCATAATGTCTCCATAACTTGTATGATTTTTACAGTGTTTCCCCCATTTCCATAAAACATTTTCATTTCCATGGGAACCAGAACCTTGAAATTTAAAACCTTGGCATCTATTTGACCCCTGCATGCAAACATCTAAGTCTAAAAGGGAGAAATCAATCACAGACTAGACATAAATGAATCAATACCATTTTTTTTATGAATCAATAACTGTTGATATGAACATTGACAAAAGAAGAATGAGAATCACAGTCTAATGGTGGAAGCTCCAACGCAGAGTTAAGGATTTCAGTCCCAGCTTAAGTACCCATAAATAAGGACAAGCTCCTAGCCTTGCGGTTAAATTAATATAAAAGTAACAAAACATGGGTGCCTTAATGACCTTAACTACCTTAATAATAGTCTAAAATGAGTCAAAGTGGAGGATAGCCCATTATGCTAAATGCTTACAATCCAGCATCCCAACTGAGTTTTTAAAGGTTTTGCTCCAAATGAGTTTTAAAAAAAAATCCTAATGGCATTGTTATTTTACACAAAGCCTGCAACATCACTAAAATATCAGTCTGTACTTCAGATTTCACAGAGCAAAAAAAGAACAGGATCTCTATTTAATGTTCATATTAGAAGAGAAATGCGAGAAATCTAATCAGATACAGAGAACAGAGGAAGTGGTAAAACATATCAATTACCAAATGCCTAGAAAGATGCTAACTTGGACAGACTGCAAAGCAGAATACCAATAATTTAACTCAAAAAAAAAAAAACGTAAATTTTTCAATCATGGCACTATGACAACCACGAAAGAAGATTTGGTCCAGGATACTAGAACAGAACCCTTGATCATCTTAAACTATTGAAAATCCAGAGACAAAAAAAAAAGATTTGAGTAAACCCTAACAGAGACAGAGTTCAAAGTAACAAGATAAGATGATGAACTGATATAGAAAGCATAAATTTGAAGGAAACTTACAGGAACTTGGTTAGAGGTTTCGGCGATGCCGCTGTTTGTTTGGGATGATTGGCGCAGGGAGAAAACCCTCGGGAAGAAGGAAGGGTTTAGCCGTTTAGGACTGGACGTCACACGATGCCGGGATAAAAGGTATGACGGTGAATAATGGATGGACCAGTAAATGCAAAATAATAATGAACATTGTATTACCAAAATATCCTTTATAACGCATCATGTCACATGATGAATGGGTATTTTTCTAGTCTAAAGTCTAAACGGAGATGATTTGAACTTGATTTATTCATTCATTTACAGGTTGCTGTATGGTAATCCTTGCGGGAAGCAAATGATCTGTCCAGGATGGTGTCTTGCAGACCAGGGGACAACACGTGGACACCATCCTGAACAGTCATCAAAACTTTTTTCTTTATTTTTTTTTTTTTAGGAATGTTTTTGTTTATCACTTCAATGGTTTCATGTAGTTATTTTATTATTAATCTGAGTCAAGAACAATATCGAATGAGACAGGCTAAGGGAGAGAGTGCAGTCATCAATGATTTCGTTGTTTCACCCAATTGTTTGGTTTTCGCAATCATACACATTGTGGAAGAGATTTGATAAACAAGCAAACCAAATTCAAGGGAGAATGTTCATGCAATTTAAAGCTTTTAGTATTTAATTTTTTTTCTATTATGTTTTGGAATATCTTTGTTAATGCCCCTACAGTACTATGCAATTAATTCTCTTTTAGCATATGGTAGGTTATTGGTAGTTATGCAAATTAATGTATTCATGTTACTTTTGTAGAAACATTGGGGTAGTCATGATTGACCATGCCTAAGACAAGGTGTTCCTTCAATAAAGGACTTTTGAGGAAATGTTGTGATGGTTGGGAAGTATTACAATTCCTCATGAAGAGTCTCATTAGAATATGCAACTCCTTTGGAAGAGTTGTATACATAGAGAAAAGTTATGTTGGTTTGTTAATCAATACAACATTATATATATGGGTGTCACATATACCAATTGCTATTTATATAAGGGTGTGTCATCACATCCTTCGGATAAGTATATATAGAGAAAGGGTATGACCGCATCTCACATAAAAAATTGGATTAGAATTCTTTATTTATTTATTTTTCTCCACATTCTCGTATTGACTTCTTATATGCTTGTCCAAAGGTATGTGAGTGATACCTAGTCTCATGACACCTCACCCAACTTTATCTATAAATGGTTTGTTTAAATTAACCGAACCAAATCCATCCCATTAAATCAATTTTCAATAGTATAAAGGTAACATGTTTTTATTCTTATATTATTGTTTGATGATCTTTGTGAGCCAATAGTGGTATCAGAGCAAGATTATCTAGACTCTTGATCAAACAATCTAAAGAATCACAATATGATAAAAAAAAAAAAAAACTCAACACAGGACGTCTATTATATTTTTAACTAGCGTAAATCCAAGCCCATTCATCATTTTATGAACGCTGAAATAATTGAAGCATTACAAGACAACAGGTGGTTAAAAAAGTCAACCAACATTTCAGATTTGGTGGAGGGCATAGGAAAATTTGAAGTTGTGAATGAACCTCTAACTAAACCCATACTAGAAAAAGTAATCAATTCCAATTCAGAGGTATGTGATGCAGATAATTTTGATCAACCACAACTTGGTCGCTTTACTCAACAACCGTCACAAAGAAAGCATTGGGATCCAACTGCATCATAATATCGGGCTACACTTGGTCGCTTTAGGACTCGATAGCATTTAAGATAAAATTTCAACCAATACTTGCGCACAATAAAAGTAACATTTCCTAATGAACAAGATCCACAAATATCTATAAGTAGAAATCAACAACGAGCTAATAGGCAATTGCATTGTCAATTTGAATAGTTGTTCATTACTTGTTATTGATTGTCTAAGAAATTTTAATTGTACTATATATGTATTTGTTTGAAATAAATACATCATAAAGTCCAATTATATTGTCAAAATTAGTTTCTATGAAAAGTGCCAATAATCTTGAGAAACTCAATGGGTTCATTACAATAGGTAAAAAATGAGGATAAATTATCTCATTATTCAAGACAAAATTAAATTATGTTTTGAACACATCAACGCCTGTACAACAATAAAATGATAATTGGAATGCAAATTGGCAACACCATAAGTGGGAGAATGACAATTTAATAGCAAAGTCTATTATTCTGACCCACATGGATGATGGTATCATACCTTTGTATAAGAACAAAGGCATAGTCAAATAAATTATGAAGAATTTGGAAACAAAATATGGGACTATATTTGAAAGTCATGTTCAATTGCTTCTAAAAAAATTCAACACCATCAAGACGAGTGAAGTGGATAATGTGAATGATCACACTAATCATATGTCCCAAAATGCAAAAGGTCTTTATGTGGCTAGTAACCCCGTTTCATATAAGATGTAAGTTTCAACTGTGTTGAACAGTTTACCACTTTCTTTTGATTCTATTGTTACTACAATCAATTGTTTGGGTCAAACACTAACAATAGAGAAATTGCCTGCAATTTTAACTCTTGAACAAGAAAATGAGGGGAGAAGAATAAAGTTTGAACTCTTCATCTCTAAAGATGTACACAAGAAGATAAAAAATGAAAAATGACAAGTGAAAATTTTGAAGAAGAATTTCAAGCAGCAAAGATTCAAGAAATTTAATACCAGAGTTTACTACAAACAAGGAAAAAAATGGTCACTTCAAGCAAAAATGTCCTAACAATAATTTAAAAAAAAAAAAAGTGAAGAATCAAAAATGTATTTTAACTATTTCACAAGTATTTATAACAGAACCAATGATGAGGGACTGGTGGATAGATTACAAAGCAACTAAGCATGTTGTCAATTACAAAGATAGGTTCATCAACTTTAGAAACATGTCAATAGCAGAACATAAAATTTATATAAGAAATAATTCTTACTACGACGTACTCGGAATAAGAGATTTCAAAGTCCAAACAAGTAAGTTAATTTTTATTTTAGCAAATGTTTATTTGCACCCAATATTAGGAGGAATCTTATTCACATGTTAGAATTTGACAAAAATGGCTACATAGACTGTAATTACAGAAAGAAGAAACAAGACATTGATGGATATAACAAGGCTAATGTTGGTTCATTCAAGACTCCCTTTAGTATTTTTTGTGGAAGTTTCAAGCACAACTACCTATATATTGAATAGAGAGGTTATAAATAGTAAATCATTGACCCCTTGTGAACTTTGGACTAGTAGGAAGCTAGATCTATCAAACTTGAAAATCTGAAGGTGTAAAGTTCATGTTCTAATACCAAAGCCTCTTAGAGATAAGTTAAACAGTCAAACTTATGAATGCAGATTCATTGGTTACCCTAACAATGGATTCGGTGATAGATTTTATCACAAATAAAAATGGCTAATTGAAAGTGGAGATGCTATATTCATGGAAGAGGTTAAGCTCATTAGTGATCTTAAGAAAATCTTATAGATAGATGAACATGAGTGTCAGGGATTGTAAAAGACATAAGCACAATAAACCTAACGATGAAAGTACTATTGTACCAACTAAACAAAAAGGACATCCTATGATTAGTAGGAGGAAAATGTCTAGAGAACCTTCTTCCCTGTTTTGGGACCATTATAGTTTAATGGTAGAGGAAGATGATTATATAGAAAAAGATGATATTATTGATGATCCCAATACATGCGAGGAAGCAATGAGTTTACAATATTAAATTGAATGGCTAAAAGCTATGAAAGATGATATATCCTCTATTGAAAAGAATAATGTATTGGAATTAATAGACATTTCAAATGATCGAAAAGCAATATGATGCAAATGGGTACTTAAGAACAAGTACAGAGCTTATAGTACACTAGACAAGTAGAAGGCTAGATTGATAGGAAAGGGCATTACCTAACAACCTGAAATAAACTTTGAAGACACATATTCACCAATAGTTAAGTTCGTGTCAATTAGAATTTTAACGGTTATAGTTGCATGTATGGATTTGGAATTATACTACATAGATGTAAAAATAACATTCCTTGATGGAGAATTAAAGGAAGACATTTATATGCAACAACCAGAAGGGTATAAAATTCAGGGATAGGATGACAAAGTCTATCAATTAAAGTTCTTGTATGGACTGAAACAATACTCGAGACAATGGTATTTGACATTTCACATGGCTACTCTAGAATTATGATATGAAATGAACATGTGTGACGATTGCATATATGTGTGGAAGGAATATACTAATATAACAATATTATCATTGTATGTGGATGATATATTGTTGGTCGGAAATTACTAATACACCCAAATCATATTTGAATTATCGGTTTGAGATGAAAGACATGGGTGAAGCATCTTGTATACAAGGTATTAAAATATCTACATATTGAGGCTCGAGAATGTTATATATGGATCAAGAAAGATATCATGAGAAAATCCTTAAGAGATTTGGAATTGAAGGGTTTAAACTTGTTACTACACCTACTGTCAAGGGACATAAACTGAATAAATCAATGTATCAATAGAATGACCAGAAAAAATAACAAAACGGATAAAGTACCATATGCCTAAACTATGAGTATTTTGATATATGCAATGCTCTGTACCATACTTGATATTTACTGTGAAGTTGGATTAATAAGTTGGTTTCAATCTAATCCATGAGAGGCACATTGGAAAGAGGTTAAGAGGATAATAAGATACTTGAAAGGGACAAAATTATAAGCTAGGTTTTGGATCTAGCAAACTGGATATTGTTGGGTTCTCTTATGCAAATTTTGTAGGTGATCTAGATGAAGAAAAAAAAGTCAACTACTGGTCATGTGCTCCTCTTTAGGAGAGGAGTAGTTTTTTGGTCCATCAAGAAATAAACATGTGTTGCTAGGTATACCATGGAATCTGGATTTATTGCATGTAGTCTAGCAACAATTTATGCCATTTGGATTGAACATTTTATAAGAGATTTAAAACTAGGTTTGGCAAATGGCGCAGTCAGTGTGTTTTGTGAATAATGGGTCTATTATCTCTATTATAAAAAATGGAGTTAGTAACTTTACTGCAAAACACATTGATATGCATTATCATTATATAATAGGGAAGTTAAAGTTGACTATGTCACCTATGAAAGGATGGTAGCCAATCCCATGACCAAGGGATTGTCTCTAGACAGATTCAAAGAACATATAGCTAAAATCTGTATGGTTGGCCCAAAGGATGTCCAAGGTATTGAGGTTATTTGGGAGGCATTACTGGAGGGATCTTAAGGAATCCTAAGAACGATCACTTCGAATTAGTATAAAAATGTATATTGAATATTCATAACATAAACCAACTTTATGAGATAGTTTTGAATGTGGTCAAAAGTGGTTAGGTGTACTAACGAGGTATGGACACCGGTTCAAGTCCTCACATACGAAGTTCACAGAAAGTTTAAGGAAAACTAATAGGTGTCTAGAGTGTGTAGAGCAGTCACCAAGTGGTGATGACAAGTTGACATTGCCAAGGTTAGGGAAGGCTTTGCTCTTGGATTAGAGCATAGGGAGTTCCTGATAAAAGAAAGTCTTACTCCACAATAAGGTGAAAGTGTAGGGAGTCATTTTGTTTTATCGCAGGTATATAATCTAAAAAAGGAGTGTGAGCTGATGTCATCGTTTATGATACTGAGTACGATACCCTAGCCTCAGAGACACTAGTACGATGCTAGTCATAAGTGACTGAAATCGTCAGGGAGTAAATTCAGTCTAACAATATTCATATGGGTACTTGACACGATTAGTTTAACACTGACAACGATCTACTAGGGATATTAGATCACATTATACAAAGGACTATATAGTGATTTGACCAGTTCTACTAGTTACTCGATATAATGGAAGGAAATGACGCGTGTGTTCAATCATGCCCAAGTGGGAAATGCTTAAATGTAGGGGTGATCATGATTAACTACACCTAAACACAAGGTGTCCCTTTGAGAAAGAACTCTAGAGGAAAGGTTGTGATGGTTGGGAAATCACAACTCCTTATGAAGAGTACTATTAGAATACGCAACTCCTTGAGTTTCCAACCAATACAACCTTATCCATTATTCTCTCATAAAAAGCTGTGTAAGTAGAGAAAGTGTTGTATTGGTTTCTCAACTAACACAACCCTACATTATGAGTGTCACATATACCAAGGGCTATATAGATAAGGGTGTCTTTTCCCTGACACCATTTGGACAAGTTTAAATGGAGGAGGGGTATGATCGTATCCCACATAAAAATTTGGATTATAATTCTTTTCCTATTTTTCTCTCCACACATTATTGTTTTAACCTCTTACATACTTATCCAAAGGTGTGTAAGTAATACATAGTCTCACAACACCTTATCACAACCTTATTTATAAATGGTTTGTTTAAACCAAACAAAACCGAACCCATTAAACCAATTGTCAAAGATATAAAGGCAACCCGTTATTGTTCTTATTTTATTGGTTGATGACTAGTATCCTATAAAAGTATATCGTTGCTATTTTTTAGTTGCTCCAATTACATAACTCCTCACTATTGAACTAGTTACAGGTAAGAGATATTATAAGGTAATAAGGTTGCGTTTGGATTCATGGAATTGAAATTGGCCTTGGAATTCCAATTATGCGTAATTAAAAATGGTAGAATTGAATTCCATGGATTCAAAATTATATCATATGTATATATATATATATATATATATATATATACACACGGAATTGGAATTCCAAAATCTCAATTCCACTATTTGGATGCATAAGTTTTCAAAAATCTAAATTAGCCCCATCTTGTTTGCTCTTTGCCTAATTGGTGACCTTAAGTTCTATAGCAAATCACTATGGACTCCCAACTTTTGTGAATTGGGCATTGAAGCTTTGCATTCGCTATGCTCAAGCTTTTGCATAGCCTTCAGTTTCCCAATAATCGTTGTGAATACATTATATCCACTATTGTCATATATGTATGTATATACATACATATATATGTATATATATATTAAATCTTTCCATAAGCAAACATGAGCTAGATTTTCCATTCAAGAGCATTTTGGTTAATTAATAAAATAACAAAGGGCATTTTGGGTACTACGTTATGCATTATACAAACTCTTATAGTTGATTTGGAGAGGAGGGCATTTTAATTATTTGAATAGACCAGAAGCATATCTAATATAAGCTAGATTTTCCCCTCAGGGGCAATTTGGCCAACTAAAAATTAGAGGGCATTTTGGGTACTTTGTTGTGGAAAAAAAATTCTCACTGTTGCTTGAGGGAGGTTGGTATTTTAGTCGTTTGAATGGACCTAAAACATAGCTAACATGAGCTTGATTTTGCACCTAGGGACATTTTGGTCAATTAATAAAAATAAGTAAATAACAAAGGGCAGTTTGGGTACTATGTTAAAAATGACATCATAGTTGCTTGAGGGAGGAGGGCATTTTAGTCATTTGAATATAGCAGAAGTATCAGTGTGGTCACACGCTATTTTGTAAAAAGGAACTGATGTTATTTCAATTTCGTTGATCTGGGGCTTCAATTCAACATTCTAATTCCATGGGGAATTGACATAAATCCTTTTCCGTAATTTAAAATTGATCCCAACCAAGGGAATGGATTTGGGCACCCCAATTCCATTTCCACTCTTCCAATTCCCTAAATCAAAACACAAACTAAGGGATTAGTATAAAGGGATTTGAGAATTTATATGGTATTTGAAAACCATATTAATTAATGTGAAATGATAGAATGCCCTTCAATTCTAGGTTATTTTTAGGGTTATCTCTATCCTTACAAAGCAATAAGAAAGTTATCTAGCATATAAAACTATGAATTGACCATGTTTCTCCTCATTAAATCTCATATATCCTTATATACCAAAATGAAATTTTGTCATTTCCTTAAAAATATCCAATCTAGTTTCATCTATGCCTATTCTTCCTAATGTTACTCACCCTCTACAATGTCTCTCTCTCCCTCATAGTACTCTCCCATCACTTACACGTGTCTCACTTCCCTTCCTTCTCTACATTTCCTACAACATTCTTCTTTTTTCCTTTCAACTTCTAAAGCTCCTTGAGAGAGAAAAGGAATAAGAAGAGGGGAGTTGGAATATTTCATATGTGAAAGGTAAGATATTTTCTCTTTATCTTTTTATTTTTTAACATGTAGTGTAACCCACCAACACCTCTCCATTCCTCTTTCATTTCTTTCTTTCCCTCTTACTTTCCTTCTTATTAATTAGTTAACTTATTTTTTCCATTCATCCTTTTTTACAGTCATTCTCTTATTCTTCTCTTTCGTTATTTCCATTTTTCTCTTGATTATGTTCTTCAGATCTTCTTTATTTTCTTTTTTTCTTTCCCTCTCTCTTAATTTCTCTCATTAGTTTTGTTCGTTTATTTCTTTTCATCTAGTTATTTTTTCTTTTCTTCTCATTTCTCCTTTTTTTTATACTTCATGTAATTCTCCATATTCTTCCTAACCTTCTATATTTCTTTATTATTCCTTCTTTCATTCTTTATCTATTTTTTTTCTCTTCTTTTAGAAAAACATACTTGTTATAGGTCATCTTTAGTTTATTTGGTTTAATTTTTAACATAAGAGAATCCATGAGCTCTCTTTTATGTCTTCTCCTATGTTATGGCATACTTTTTCAATGTATTTTTTTTCCTCTTCATGGCATGCACTTTTTCTTTAATGTTATTATATTATATTTGTTTAGAGTGATTTCCAATTTATTTGGTATTTAAAAAGTCACTGACTTGATTTTCATTTCATTTTTCAAATAATGCTACGGGACTTTCCTAAAGTTTTTTAGACCTTTAAAAGCTTGAGGTTCATATATAATCCTTCTTAACACTTTAATTTGGTCTTGTCACTTGGGATTGGAGGTCCACATACATTTAAATATGAAGGATGAGGCCTGACTCCTTATTAGAATCAACATTAAATAGGATAATACCATTTCTTAATACATATGGGATTAAAAAAAAAAAAAAAAAAGGCTTCATGACTCATGAGGCAATTGCTTTTTAGTTTAAAAAAAAAATGCCTCATGACTTAGGAGACAATTGCTTTTTAGTTCAAAAGCCTCTTTTTAATCTTAAGAGAATCATCTTAGGAATTCTGAAATAAGTCCAAAATACAATAAAATATATTGGGCTCCCTTTAACTATAGGGAGAAACAAATTGGTCTTATTTTTTCTATGTTAACAAAAAAGGCATATATAAAAGTTCAAGGATGGAAAGAAAAGATATTATTTCAAGTGGAAAAAGTGTCATCGTAAAATCCATAGATAAACTAATATTATTTATTTATTTATTATCTGTCTTCTTCCTTCCAAATAAGTGTATAATCCAATTGATGTGAGATAAATGAATTATGAAAAAATATCGACATGTTTTTAATCTAACATTAGCACTATGGGTTAAAATTCCAAATGAGAATTTCTAAATGAAAAAACATATCACAACTTCTCATTAACATGAAAAAACATTTTAAAAGGGAAATAAATACTTGCAAAATAGAATTGTATAAAAATTTAGGGATAAAGATTAATGTTTGGAAAGACCTTTAGATCTCATCCCTTCTTGATTTTACAATAAACGATTCAAAGGTTTTTTTTAAGTAAAATTGAGAAAGTAGTTAAGCTAATAGATAAGAAGACAATGATGTGGTATATAAATATAATACAAAATCCTTTTGCAAAGGAGATGACTGTAAAACTAAAAACTCCTTTCAAGTATGTCTATTAATGACAAATTAATATGTCATTATTTCATAAGACTTCACTAGTTAAATTGACATTCTTTATATAAAAAAAAAGTGTTAGAATAGCCACTCTCAATCCAATTTAGCTTAACCTCCTATCACATAAAAGAAAATTTGGAGCCTTGGCATCTTGCTTAAATCAAACTATTCTTTTGGAGATGGAAGAGGCAATTGCATCATGGGTAGAGCAGAGCAACCCTCCCTCAACTGATGGAATGTTAAATTTCTCTCATAGGCCTCTAGTTGCCATATTCCCTAAAAATTAAATATCTACATAAAAAGTGATGCTTTAATCATTATCAAAACTTTGAAGGATGACTCTTAAAATTTATTGGTACACTAAATCCTATATTAAGGATTGTAAGGTTTTGCTACCTCGTTTTAAAAAATGTCTTTATAATTTATATTAAAAAAATGTCTAGCAAATTTTTGTTAGGAGATTGTGCCATGGACAATTCATTCTTTGGATAGGTTTGGGACTAAAACTTGACTACAAATACTTTTATACTTCTTTCACTCATGGTTAAAAAACTAGTTAGTTTGGGATGTAAGGGCTATTTCTAATGATAATCTCTTGTAGTTGTAATATTTATTTATTTTATTAAAAATAAAAAAGCAAAAATGTAGGGTATTGATGTAAAAACCCCATTTTTTTTTTTAATAATCATGTGGTATTGTAGGTTAGAACAACAACTTGAGGGCTAAGATACCATCTCTTAGATGACCTACACCCAAAATCAGCATTATTAGATGAAACTTAGATCTTTACATGTAAATCATGTGTCTAGCTTCATATTATTGTATTGTTTATGAAGGTAGAAAGGAAGATCCTTTAGGCTATGTTTTGGACCTTAGAATATCGCAACATTAAGGGAAACAAGAACATTTGTCTTAGAAAAAGTCACTTTGGAGTTGTTCGATTGCCCAAGGAAAGAAGTTCTCGATGGAAACGGATTTTTTATTTATTTTTCATTTAGAGCATTGTTTTTTCTACATATACACGATCTCTCTTTACATATAAAATAGTTGAAAACAATTGAAATATGAGAGAAAAGTTGGGCTAATAGTTGGGTCAAGTTTATCAACTTCAATAGTTGTTTGCAACCATTGTTTTATCTCTATTTCATATTTTACAACAAGTACCTCTCCAAACTCAAACCTGGTTGTGT
>JAOXJP010171600.1:0-26684 GCA_025762735.1 Platanus orientalis
CCATTCTCGCTTGCAGTCTAGTCCTGCTTCAAGCGGTTAAGAGCAGTTGAAAAGCTCTTGTTACTCAGTTCCATCAATGTGCACAGTTATTTGGACCCTCGACAAGGAAGCTCTCAGTTAGGGCTGTCAAATTGCAAATGAGCTGATTTAGCTCGGCTTTGATTTAAATTCATTACCTAAGTGAGCTTGACCGAGATTCATTAAGCTTAGCTTGCTAAAAGTTTGGTTTGCTTAAAGATTTTATAATCATGCATAAATAATATACATATATGTATGTATGTATGTATAATGATTTTATATATTATATATTGTCATAATAGAAATGTTCAAATAAAACAAATTAGACTAATTGACCATTTAGTTATTGAGCCCTTTTTTTCTTCAAAATAATGAATTTTAATTAGTTGAACCTGAGCTTATCTTTTCTAGGCCGAGCCTAAACCTGGGCTTGAACTTCATATGATAACCTGAGGTGAGTTGGGAAAATCTCGGCTCAGCTTGGCTCATTGACACCCCCACTCGTAAACCCATAAGTGGCAGCGTTGGAGTGATATCCTCTGCGATGCCCCATGAGGCTAGACACAAGGGGGTGGAGCCCATTCACTTTTGGATGTTCCATCAGCCCACAAAAGTTAATGGGCCCCACTCCCTTGTGTCTTGCCTGGTGGGGCGTTGCACAAGGGGGCGTCGCAGAGGATATCAGCTCGGCAGCATTGGGCTTTGCATGACATGTGGGTCTACTAAGAAGAGGTACTCCGTCTCAGTCTGAAAAATGTACTGTCTACAAGGTAGTGCCCAGCTCAGGCTCAGGTTTGGTTTAACCAAATCATGATAGGCCATAAACCAAGTATGCTCCAATAGGCTAAAAATATAAGTAAATGAAATAGGCCCAAGAGCCCATGTTACAATATATATATGTATAAACTTATATAAAACCCTTAATTAGCCAAGTTTTTACCGAGTTGAGCCTAGTGCAACTCGGCTCAAGCTTACTTAACTAAGCAATCTCAATTGGAGGCTCAGGTTCAACTCGGCTCCATTACAGCCAACACAAGTGGATGAATCGGTCAAATACAGAAAGGATCCTCTCCAGTCACCTAATTGACCTGTTAGGGACCTGCCTATCAGAGGATGTGACACGTTGTAAAAACTAACAATAATAACAATGAAAGGATTTTACTTTTGCAAACCAATAGTTTAACACAAGTTTGTATTTTACAATAGAGATCGATCAATTCAACATCTTAATGATGTTCACTCATACTTTTGTGTGTTTGTCCGTCGAGTTATGCCAATAGATACCATTCCGAAGATATTACTTCTTGAGCATTTGGTATTAATCATTGAATCAAGATGTGAAGTGTGTGAGTTCCCATGTCTTGATTCATTGACTTTTCAACTCCTTTTTTGGCATGGAAGTTAGATTTCCTAAGTATTTATCTCAACGTATTGCAATTGATAAGTCTTGTCAATATCTGTCAAATATAATCATTATGAGCATGGAAATCAACACAGATAGTAAGGTTTAACAAAAGAAACATAGAACTGATGTTTTATAAAAATGAAGATAACTACATCAGTTAACCAAAAAAAAGTTGGTCCACATGACCAAGAGACAACATCCTAAATACTTTAAAAACTGGTTCAAAAGCCAATGAGTTCTAAACATCAAAAGTAATAAACCGTCACAAAACAAACTGGTTCTCTAACCAGTGAACATACAACCAAGAGGGAAAGAATAAAAAAAACATATATGCATCTTTTTCTTCCTCATCAGTCTCCAAGTCTCCAAAGTGAATCTCAAGGCCAGGTGAAATAAGAATGTCATCGTAGTCGAATAAAAGAGATGGAGTATACAAGTATTCAGCAATATTCTTGACATTATGAGATGTCTGAATTTTCCTCTTCTCCATTTTATGTATGTGATCGCCATACCTCTCATTGCATTCATCAAGCTCTTCATCACGGAAGTGGGAGTCAGAGGGGATGTTCCGGTAGCTCTGGGGGGACCTTGTGGAACAACATCCTCTAGATGCATCCTTTTAACCGAGGTCATAGAGATTTTTTCCTTGGGCTTCTGTAATGTCTTCCCGAATGGGTGGTCAATATTCAACTTTTGTAGTATACTAGTCATCATGATTCCTGATGACGTACTGAGATATAGCCTCCCTTCACGCCAATCAGATGGTCCACAGTTAACCCAGGTCTTCGACTGAACAATTTCTGTACACACTAGATAACACGGCGTCAAGAAGCTACGACCGGCGGTGGGTTGGCTTCTAGCTCTCCAACGGTCAAGTCAGGGAGATCAAGGGGACTATAGATAGAGCCTTTTTACTATTAGGGTTTTCTCACCTCTCTCTCTTGAATAATAAACCGATGCCTCTATTTATAGATTTGGATTAGAGTGAATAGCCATGAAAACCACGTGTTGCTCTCCTTCTCCACCCTCGCATGTCGCTGCCCCCATACCCTTGTACATCCTTGTCTCCCACGATTTCTCGTATGTTTTCTCCTGGCATGCCTATCCTTTTCTCAGGACTGGAAGGTCTGTCGGCAGATCTGCTGCAAAGGTTATGCGCTCCGTATAACGGTTTTCGAATCATGCTTATCCTTAGGTTGACTCAGTCGGGATCGTTGCCCCCGGCATTCGGGGACTTACTAGGGATTGGGGGCCTCGGGGCCCCGAGCGACCTTTGAGTGTCGAGTGACATAGATGAGGGTTGGGATTGTTGACACAATCACTCGAGTAGCTGTAGGGTGGTTCTGGTTTGTGGTCAGGGTTTCGGTCTCTGCAATCGTGGGGGCTGAGGGCTAGAATCTTCGGGGCCCTCAGGTCTTTTCCTTGTAGGGTCGCCCTCCCGGGTCTCGTTTTTATAGGGTCATCATATTTTTCACCATCAGCTGCCCCTAATTCCGGGTACGAGTCTACAATGGCCGGGAATAAGAATCGTTTGCACTTATTGTTTTACTACTTCGGCGTGGGTGGCGTGTTGTTTCGATTGTAGAGGAGGTGTTAGTTGGGATGGGTGCTAATGATGGCCTGTCATTTAATGTGTCTCAAGAACCAAGAGGCCGTGTGTGAATCGATAGGAGGTCAGATCAAGCGTTACGTCGTTTCGGGTTTCTAGGTCATCCAATGGTTGTCGCTTAAGCCTTTTGAATTTTGGGGGATTTACGCGTCGCCTAGTTTTCCGGTCTTATTTTCCCAGCCATCGGATGGATGGCATGTGTAGGGTCGGAAATAGCCTAGGTTTCCCATAAATGTGTCCTTTTACCTTCACTTCGATTTTCTTCGTCTTTGTTTCTAGCCCCCTATTTTTGAGGCGATTTTCGACAACCCCCCGCCCTCTAGAAGTAGCACTTAAAGCATTCGCGCCTTCGCTGCTCATACCCTGGCAGCCTATTCCCTTTGGACGGCTGCTATTCACCATACTCCAGTGTGTTCACTTCCATTTCTCGTGAAGGTACCTTCTCGTTAGACCCCTCTGTTTCATTTGCTTTTGTTTCTCTTTTTCCTCTTTCTTTTTATTTCGTTGTCAAGTCCCTTCTTTCTTCTCTGGCGTTCTCTTACTTTTCCTATATTTATTGATTGCCATTAGCTGATCTTCCTTTTTCCGGTTATTTTTGTTTTGACTCTAGTTTACCCTTCCTGGTGTCTACTTTTTATATAGATGGTGTCTAGGGATACCGTCGACTAGATGGTTGATGGAGCAGACGACTTATTAGAAGTCCGACAAGTTCCCAAAGGGCAGGCTACCGAATTTGCTTCGACCAGTTCCTGGGGGGTTGTAGGGGAAATTGCCCCCGAGGAGGACTTTAAAGCCACTCAGTATGGCTCTGAGTTGGGGGAAAAGACCATTGCTCGGTACTATACCACATACCAAATCCCCGAGGGGGTAGTTCTCACCGCCCCTCATGACGCCCGGGCTTTTGAAGCCCCTGGTGGTAGTGTCGCATTGTATGAGTAGACCCTCATGGCAGGCCTTAGGTTTTCGGTGTCCAGTTTCCTCAGGAAACTATTGCTTTATCTTGGATTAGCACCCGGACAGTTGATGCCCAACGCTTAGGGGATAGCCATCGGGTGCATGGTCCTGTGGGAACTGACCTTCCAAGGGCAGCACCACCTTACTCTTAGCAAGTTATTTCACTGTTACACTTTCAAAGAGCAGGAACCAGGGTGGTTCTTCTTTGCTAGCTGGGACCCGCCACTAACCTTGGTAACGGGGCTCCCGAGCTCAAACAGCGGGTGGAAGACCAGGTACTTCTTTGTTTCGGGTAAGGATTGGGAATGTCCCCCGGAAAGGTTCCTAAAGTGAAGTTCAATCGACATTGGGAGTCAATCGTCAGCTTAGTGGGTAAGTTTCTATTCCGTTACAACCCGTCGTGCATTTTCATTCTACTGTCCTGTCTTTGACCTACCACCCCCCTTTTTCTTTTTGTAGATATCAAAGCAGGCAAGTCATCTAGTGAAGAGGAGGACCACATAAAAGGGTGGTGAATTACCCTATTCACTCCTTCCCAGACCTTGCCACTCCCGACTGACTCTTTCAGTGCAGATTTGGGCCTAATCGGTAGATAAATCCCTCTACTAGGATGTTCCTTTCATTTTCTTTCTCTGTGTATACTAATCTCTAGTCTCGGGTACATTTTTGTGCAGCGATGAAAACCGATAAGAGCTACCTCGCCAAGGCAAAGGAGATTAGGGAGCAGCCAAGGGAGGAAAAAAGGTTGTTCAGCCAACGACCACCTGAGCGGGGGCATCTATGGCCACAAAGAAGAGGAAATGCATTGTCACCCCTGGGGGTTCTTCTGAGCCCCTCTCATCCTAGGTGGCCTTGGCTTCCTCTGTTCCAGTTACCGCCCCTGCCACCATCTCGGTCATTGATCTGGATGACATTGACGGTACCTCCTCCCTCCCAGCTAGGGTCTAGGCAGCAACCTCCCAGCTAGCAACTCCCCTGGCCACCTCCAACGCCCCTACTGTGGAAGTGCCTGCTCCCACAGCTCCAATGGCCCATTCCCCCATCTCCGGGGTCCGTTCTTCTACAGCCGTGGCATCAACCTCAGCTCCGCCTAACTCTTCGTCTATTCCAGATTAGGAGGTAGACTACTCCATCCTTGGGTCAGACTCCTAGATACTGAGGGCTGGCCCAGGGGGTGCACGTTTCTTAGAATGCGTTCCTCCCTCCAATGTCAAGTATTTAAAAAGGTATCTCTCCCTGGCCGATGTGCATAGAGATATGATGCACTACATGGCCAAGGTAAGAAGTCCCGTCATTTGTGCCTTTCCTACCTTTCTCATTGTATTTTATTTTATTATTATCTTTTTCCTAAAACCTTGATTTTATTTGTTGTAGACCGTGGCTCTAATGGCTACCTTTATCGAGAGGTATAGATACTGCGAGCAGGTCAAGGAAAATAACCTTGATCGCCTGGCTAAAGTTAGGAATGAGTATTTGGCTTTGAATGGGGAGGCAAAGTCGGCTATTTACGGTCTCGAGAGGAAGCTAAAATGGTCAAAGGAGTCCCACTCCAGTCTAACGAGGAAGGCCACCGAGCAGGAGGCTCGTGTCGAGAACCTAAGTCTCTGCCTGCGAGATTCCGAGGAGAAGATCAGTCGGACCAAAAATGAAGTCAGGGCCAAGAGGAACCGGTGCATCAGGGCTAAGAACGTCCTTAAGACAGCTGTTGAGAACACGAGGAAGAATGCTGTGGTGGAGACCCTGGAGCAGGTATGCCTGGAGCTTGAGGCGGAGAAAGAGAAGGTGAGGCAGGAGGTACGGGAGGAAGCCTCCTGGGAGGCGGAGGCTAAGTACTTGGCTTCGAGTGCTTTCAGTCTCATTCGGGCTAACTATTTCTAGGAGAGCTTCGAGGAATTTTGGGATCTGGCAGAAGAGCGATTCCTCGATATTGATTTCTCAGTTTTCGGGCCTAGAGAAACCGAGGCTGAAGCTGAGGAAGAAGAGGAAGAGGTCAGCCAGGATGTCGTCAAAGTGGCCATCGGTGGAGACCAAGAAACAACGACCGAGGCAGAGGTCAAACTTCCAACAGTCGTGCTCGGGGAATCAACCCTAGGGGATGTAACTGGGGATGCCAACCCTAAGGAGTAGTTGTTTCGTTTATTGTTTTTTGTAACCTATTTTGTCATAATGAAAATCTTTTTTAGTTACGTTCCATGTCATTTCTGTTTCTTGTATTCTTTGCGTAAAAATAATCAAAGTGTTGGTTTTAGTGTTCGACCAACTATTTCTCGAGCAGCAAGGGGAGGGTTAATAATGAAGATTCCTAGAGTCGAGATTGAATGAATACCGGTTCGGGTATTCTAAATGTAGTATCAACATAGAAGTGGGGGGTGTAGACATACTTACTTGGTGGCAAAGGACTGTAATGCAATCATTCCCTATAAAAACATCAAAACATGGGGAGAAGTAAGGAGTTTAGAGGAATTTACCTTGAACACTTGAAACCATTTTTAGTGTAGTGATCGTGAAGGGTCTCCTTCACAAACCCTAACAAATAGAAGTGATAGATATAGAGAGAAGTAAAAAGGTAGAGAGAGAATGAACACTAGAATCTTGCATTGTTTTGTGATGGATAGGTAGAGAAAAATGGAGTCAACAGGCGAACAATTTCTGTTGGTGTTCTTAATTTGGTTCCTCTATTAAATGGGGAGAAAAGTTCACTTTTTATGGTATATAAACTCCATTTTTATGTGTACCTATTTTTTCATTTGAAATTTGTTTTTAGAATTTTAACCTTATACACCTCAATTTTTGTAAGACATGAAAGAACTTATGGACAAAAAAAGAATAAGAAAAAAGAAGAGAGAGGAAACAAAAAAATTAATTAACAATTTTAAAAAAATAGATATTATTCAAAATAAAAATTAATATATTAATATAAAACAATAAAAAATAAATGAATTTTTTAGTAAACAAGTATTTTTATAAAAATAAAAAATAAATAAAAGTTTAAAGTAAAACAATAAAATTATATAAAATAATAATTTTTAATAAATAAATATTTTTCAAAAATAAAAAATAAAATAATTTTCATGAATAATTAATGAACATATAAATAAAATAAAATAATAAAAATTATAGACAAATAAAATAATTTATTAGTGTTTTTAGCGGCAACGACTAATTGTCGTTGCTAAAAGTACAAAATTTGAACTATTAGCAACGACCATATAAAGTCCTTGCCAATAAATACTGATTAAATTCACACTATTGGCAACGACTACATAATGTCGTTGCAGGTAACGGTGGAGATTTATACTATAAGCGACGACTAAATAAAGTCGTTGCAAATTACCACTTATTAGCAATGACCAGATAAAATCGTTGCAATTAATAACTTATTAGCAATATAACCACAAATTGGCAACGACCAGATAACATCGACACAATTAATAACTTATTAACAACGACCACATAATGTCGTTGCTAATAAGAAGTGTAAAATTTGCATCACTTATTAGCAACGACCACAAACTGTTGTTGCAAATAGTTATATAGGTTACACTATTAGCGACGACCAGCTAAAATCATTGCGGATGATCCTAATGAGTCGGTAAAATTTAGACTATCAATGACGACTAGATAAAGTCGTTGCGAAAATAACCTATTATTGCAAAATTTGCATTATTTGCAACGACTAGAAAAAGTCGTTGCATATAATCACTTATTAGCGACGATCACAAACTGTCGTTGTGAATAATTATATGGGTTAGACTATTAGCGACGACCACATAAAATCATTACGGATGGTCACTTATTGGCGACGACTATTTAGTCGTTGTTAATAATTTGGTCGCTAATAACCAATTTTCTTATAGTGTGCAGCCAAGTTTTGAGGGGCAAAAGGTCCCACACAGTTATTAGGTGAGACCAAGGTGGCAGGACATGAGCCGATATCTCTTGCATTGGTTGTGGATGAGCTGACTAGGTATGTATAATGTAATTATATTGATAACAGAAAACTTTTCATAAAGAATAATAAGAAGTACAATGAGTCCTTCAACCAGAATTAAGGATACAAGGGCCACAATACATGACTTGTCTGAAAACCTCGCTCTTGACTAGATGGTAAGCAAGGGCATTTTGAGATCTAGGAACAATAGACAACAAGGAATTCATCTCTTGGGCTAGATTCCTAATTTCATGAATGAAACTTTGAGAGAGAGAGAGAGAGAGAGTTGCAATTTAGATAAAAATAGGAATACAAGCAATATAATGGAAAAAAGATTAATGACCAATAGATTTCCTAGAATGACCATTTATTGCCTTGGTTTGATTATATATATGGAGGCATATATTGATTAAGATGTTACCCGTACAATAGATCAAGGTGGATGAAGTAGATAGGTAGTTCTAGAGTGATGTGTCACCATTATATTACCATTAGAATTGGATGAAGGTTTTATAAATGTAATAGATCAAGCTGGATGAAGTAGATAGGTGGTTCTAGAGTGACGTGTCACCATTATATTACCATCAAAATTGGATGAAGGTTTTATAAGACATTTATAAAACCAACCGTGCTTTATAAAGTAGAATCCTAAGCATAATTGGTTTTACTAATGTCTTATAAAATTTTCATCCAATTCTCTTTATAAAGTAAATGCTAAGCATTATAAAATATAAAATAAAAAAATAGTAGAATGCTAAGCAATTAAGAAACAATACATATATAGAATGAATTTAGTTGAACTGAGGATGTTTGAGATTGATGAGTGTTAATTAATAGTATAAAAGATAGGCAAAAAATATGCTCTTTTTCTATTGCGCCCCAGTTTTAGCGTGAATCTAGTGAAGACGCATCGCACAAAAAGACAGGCTAGGAAAAGTTGAATTCTAACCCTAGATTTGAGGAGAGAGATTTAATCCAAGTGAAACCCAGGGTTAA
The DNA here is from genome assembly GCA_025762735.1 of Platanus orientalis. NCBI lineage: Eukaryota > Viridiplantae > Streptophyta > Magnoliopsida > Proteales > Platanaceae > Platanus > Platanus orientalis. The sequence continues at coordinate 8,914 of JAOXJP010171600.1, forward strand.
TACACCCAATGACTTCACGCTTTGTTTGTTTTTTCTTGCCTACTTGCCCTAGCAACTGGAGACCCCTTAGACGTCTCCTTTACAATTGGAAGTTGATGACACCTTTGTCGTCGCTAACCAATACCTTCACCATCATAGGTTGTCGGTACCCTCTCCTCATTTCTTATGTGCTCAAATTGGAAATTGGTGATGCTCATACCCATCAAAATTCAACTCACCGGTCATCCCAACTTTGACAATGAATTACTTTTTATTGTTCAAGGTTTTTGTATTCACATGGTTGGACATTCTATTTTTAACAAATAACTAAATTGTACTTATAAAGATCAAAAGCACCACTCAAGTTTTTTAGAGAGATAATTATATTTCTGGTCTTCCTAACTATAGGACCAGGAATAGAATTATCTCTCTAAAAAACTCGAGTGGGATCTGGGTTAAAGGCCAAGAACACCTTCAAAATTCAGCAAAGGACTATTTTTCCTCTTTGTTCAAGTCAAATTCCCTTTCTAGTCGATCATCAGGTAACCAATATGTCCGATAATGTTTACCTTTTTTCTCTCTGAGGAGTCCAAGTTGTTTCTGGATAGGGAATTTAATGCTAAAGAGATTAAGAAGGTTGTTTTCCAAATGGGAAAACTCAAGGCTCCCAGACCTGATAGCTTTCAAGCTGGTTTTTTCCAAGAATATTAGGACATTGTGAGAGAGGATGTTACGGCTGTTGTTCTAAACTTTTTTAATAATAACTTTTCATTAGTAACCATAAATCAGACTTTCATTGCTCTCATCCCCAAAATCAAATCTCCTGAGTCTATAACTGATTTCAGACCCATCAGGTTATGCAATGCTTTCTATAAAATCATCTCTAAGGCTAGGGAAAATAGATTAAAAGAGGTTTTTCCCGAGATCATCTCCCCTCACCAAAGTGCTTTCGTTAAGGGTAGACAAATTTCATACAATATCCTTATTGCTCATGAAATGCTTAGATTTCTGAGAAAGAATAAATCCCTCAATCACCACATGGCCATCAAGTTAGACATAAGTAAGGCTTATGATAGGGTGGAATGGCAAATGGTTATTTCAATGATGGAAAAAATTGGCTTTAATCTTAAATGGAGGAATTGGATTTTGGAGTGTATGTCGTCGGTTAGTTACAAAGTTCTCATCAATGGATCTCCAAGTCAAGAGATCATGCCGATGAGAGGACTCTGTCAGGGCGATCCTTTATCCCCCTTACTTTTCCTGATATGTGCAGACGACCTCTCGGCTTCTTATCAAGTTAGAAAATTCAAATAAAATCTTGGGCATCAAAATTAATCGGCTTTGCCCTCCCATCTCTCATCTCCTCTTTGTTGATGACTGTCACATCTTTACTAAAGTCCACCTAAAAGAGGTGGAAGAGGTTCAAGAGTGTCTTAATAGGTTTAACAAAGCCTTGGGCCAAACTATTAATCAAGAGAAGTCTGAAATCATCTTAAGTCACAATACTCCTCACCAATTTAAAAATAGAATCTCTGTCATTCTCCAAATCAAACAAACTCGTAGTTATAGAAACTACCTTGGACTTCCATCAACCATTGGTAGGGATAAAATCTCATTATTCTCTTACATAGAAGAAAGGGTTAGGCTAAGAATCCAGGGATGGAAGGGAAAACTCCTATCCCAGGCTAGAAAAAGAAATTCTTTTTAAGTCTGTGGTTGTTGTTATTCCTTCTTATGTCATGCCATGTTTCCTAATCCCCGGAACCATTTGCAACACTATAAAATCCAATCAACGTAAGTTTTGGTGGGGATGCAGCGATAATGACAAGAAAATTAATTAGATCGCTTGGGACAAAATGCAAAAAAGCAAAAAAAAAAAGGGAGGGTTGGGCTTCCACGATCTCCACCACTTTAATCTTGCCCTTCTCGCTAAACAAGCCTGGAGAATTCTCTAAAATCCCAATAGTCTCTGGGTCAGTTGTTAAAGGCCCTTTACTTTGCTAGGGGCTCATTCTTGTCTAGTAAATGTAGGAGGAACTGTTCCTGGGCATAGAAAAACATCATTAAGGGCAGCGACCTCCTTATAAAGGGTCTAGTTTGGAGGGTAGGTGATGGGTGCAATATTGATATATGGAAGGACCCATGGATTCTGAATTCCCAAAATTTTAGAATATCCCCAATTAGCCAAGAACCCCCCCCCCAAAAAAATCCATTAGGTTCCCCAACTCATCGATCCTACCAATAGAATTTAAAATGTGGAGGGCATTGCCCATCTCCTTGCCCCTGAAGATTTGGCTCAAATTTGTCGGATTCCTATTCCTCTCTCAAATTTGAATGATAAACTAATTTGGAGTCCTGATAAAAAAGGGTTTTTTTTAGTTAAATCTACCTATTTCTTATTCTCTTCTCCCCATCCTACTTCTGGCCAAGTTTCTCATTCCCCATCTTCCTCCTCCCCCCCCTCTATCCATGGAAGTTAATCTGGTCCATGAATGCTCCTCCAAAAGTCAAACGTTTCATATGGCGTGCTTGTAAAGAGGTTCTCCCAGTTAAAATGAATTTATCAATAAGGAAAATCTCTGTTTTGGATCTCTGCCTTTTATGTAAAGAGGAAAAAGAGACCACCTTGCACTGTCTTGTGACTTGTAAGTTGATTTCCCCGGTTTAATATGCATTTCCCCCTTTGTTTAAGAACTTCCGCGACATGCTCTACCACATTTGCGGAGGGGATTCAATCTTGGTGTGATACAAATATGGGGTCAAAATTTGAATGAAATTATTTATTGAGTATCATTGCCATTTTTGCTTGGAATATCTGGAAAGCCCGAAACAAAGCTATGTTTGAAAAAATGGATTTAAATATCTTTAATGTCATTTCCTCTACTTTCAGGATACTTTATGAGTCTTTCCCTGGGTCGGGGGTCTTTTTGTCGCCAGATTCGCAGTTTGTTTCTATGGTTTGGAAGCCTCCAACGAGGGATCTTGTGAAGATCAATTTTGATAGCGCTTTTTGTTCATCCTCCCTTACGGATGAGGTAGGGGTCGTGATTCGAGATTGGCGGGGTTCCTTTTTGCATGCCAGATTGGACGGGTGTCTTGCATATTCCCCTTTGATGGCAGAATGCAAGGCAGCCAAGTTGGCTCTCTCTACAGCCCAGGAGTTAGCACTTAGATTAGTGATTCTTGAGGGAGACTCTCTTGATGTTATTTCCCTCCTTTCGGACCCTCGTAAAGGGGTCCCTTGGCTCATTGTAGCCTTGTCTATGATTGTATAAATCTTATGAACACTTTTACTATTATTACTTGTACTCATACTAAGCGGTGTGCCAATATGGTGGCTGATCACTTAGCTAAGTATGGAGCTGAGTCAAATGCCCTTCAGGGCTGGTTGGGTTCTCCCCCGTTTTGGTTGGGGGCTGATCTTGCCTGTGGTGTAACTGGTCTCCAGCAATCCTTTTCTACCTAGTCTTTTATGAAAAATTTTATTTACCAAAAAAAAAAAAGATTTTGGAAATAATTTCTCCATGTATGAAAAGTGCCTATTTTTACACATTTTCTCAACAAAGCGTGGGTAACCCCTTGCCATGCTATGTAATTTATGTCAAAGGAAACTATCATCACACGATCATTGAACAATTCCATAAAATAAAAAGCACTACATTGAATATAGAGTTTTAAAACTTTTGATGGTTGTTCCTTTAGTCTAAGCCCTAATACTATATGATACATACTTGCCTCAGCCCTAATACTATAAGATTCTGGTTTTTGTTGAAGTTTGTTAATAGACTCCAATTTTTGTCTCATTGGATTTCTTCCTCACCCAGCAACAAAAAAAAAAAAATGGTTTCTTTATATGAAACTTCTGCAAATGTCTCGATTATGCATTCTTTGATTTATAAGGAACGAAGTGGCATTTTGATTTTATTTCCATATGGTATATGTTTGCGTGAAAAAATTGGATTTGATGTTGTGGATAATGCTTTTCTTATACATTATTAGTTTCACAAATTTCATACAATATATAAATTCTTTGTGTCAAAAGGATTGTATTAAATCACTGGCAGTAGATCCGGAAACTCTTATGAACTTTATTAACATATTGAGCAACAAGAATGATTACTTCTCCAACACACCAAATTAATTACACCACTTAAGTAGTTTTTTTGTTGGAGATCATCTACAATATGTGATCATTATGTGCAATATAAACCTCTGTATGATGAAATAACTGACCAAGAATAAGAAGAGAGTATGATAACATTCTCATGCCTGTAATATGATATCTAGGTGAGGTTACTTGGGGTTATACATGAATTGACTCTAACTTCCTGAGAAAAACACAAGTCCGTTCTACTATTGTGTTTTTAGTGAGAGTGCTAACAGTTGTTTCTAAGAAAGGACTCATGGTAGCTCCCTTCACCCTAATATATTTTGAGAAATCTTCTATGTTCTAACCAAACCCAAGTAGTTGGGGAAAGGTTATGTCCTGAATGCACACTTAATCATTTCTGATGAAAGTTGTCATAGAGTTGCATCTACATAATTAATTACTTCCAATGAAAGGTCATCAAACTGCATCTACATAGTTGATTAGCATAAAGTAGTTCATGCCTTCTCGGTATTCAAGAACATTGCATCGTACTTGGTTATTGAGAAAACTGATATTTTATGCACTAAACTGAATTGTGTACAATGAACTATTGTCTTGCTTTACCTGTACATCTTACAAGGCCCAGCTCCTAATCTAAACATTAGTTTGGGTTGGAATCAGTGAGGAAGTTTATGAAAATTTGAAGAAAAATAAGATCCTAATGGTAGTATTCTGAGCACTACTCCATCATATAATAGTTTTTTCCCCAAATTTCGTTTTCAGATTATTGGAATAGTGTACAGATTTTTCCTTGATTTTTATTAATATCAATTTTATTTTTTTGAGCTTTAATTTGTTCATTGGAGAAGAGACCCATAAAGATTGAATGCTTAATTGTATCGGGTTGTAAAGATTGAATGCTTAATTTTATTGAAAGCAGACTTCTTTTTTTTTTTTGATAGGTAAATGCTAGTAGTTAATTTAGGTGAAGAGGGGTTTTGAACCCAGATCTGTGGTATGACACCCACAGACTTTACCAACTTAGCAAGTTGGCATCTTCCGATTGAATGCACATCATAGGAATCAGGGCAACCCTAGACATTAGTTTGGAATAGCTTGCACATTAGTGAAATAAAGTATAATTCATAACTATGTGTAGGAAGTCATCCACAATTTACAAAAAACGAGGTAACTTCATTTCTTAGAAAATTGTTATTTCATAATCATAATTAATATTTTTAAATAATTAAAGGAATTATGCCATAGTCCCTCCTCGATATGAGCATTTGATGTTACCACTGCTTTACTACTTATTGTATGATTCGATGATTACAGGTCCTACAAGTTTCTACACAATGATTAAATGCTTCTTACCCAAATAATTTTTTTTTCTTTTGTAGCATCCATTAAATTATGTATCTCTACATGATTCTTATTTTAGTGCTAAATGGTTATGTAGTTATTTGATAATTAAAATTATTATCAATCCTAATGTAATTTTTACTACACATTTTTTTATATGTATTAATATTGGACTTGCTAGCTGAAAATATCAACTTAAAGGAATTTCATACTACAATAGCTACATAAATATTATCAATATTTTGTTTATTTGATGTTCTCGATGATGGAAGTAATATGCCCAACTATAATGGAGAGAAATATATATTAAGATCTAGTAGTCGTGGAATCACTTTTGAGGAATTGATATTTAAGATGTATGAAGTGAGCATGATGACTCCCAAAGCAAGTTATATAAGACTTAAATACACGTATCCCTTACCTGAACAATCAATTATTGTAGATTTATATAATGATTATAATATTTATGAGATGTTTACAAGGCTTCAATCTAAATGTTGATTTATCTTTTATATATCATCAAATCACTGATTGAATCTCAAACGATTCTTGGCACATGTGAGATGGGTTCCAGAGAAACTCCTAGCATTACTTTAGTTCCTCCACATCAAAGGTGGGAATTTGATTAGAATCCTAGGTGAATAATGTATTCTATAGTATTTTTTATTTTTTTATTAACATTATATTTAGCAAAAATCATAGTTATTCTTTTTTTTTTTTCACAATAGAACCGAAAAGAAAAATGATTACCCAAGTTGTGCTAAACATGAAGGTAGATTTGGTCCCGATTCTCCCACATTCACTTCAAAATTGTGTTTGAATTTAAGGTGTGAAATATACATTACCATATTTGGATATTAATTTATTACAATGTTATTTGTGTGGTCATTATTGAATTTTTTTTAATGGCATGATGGTAAAAAAAAAAAAAGAGAATGAGCAAGAAGGTTTTCAAAATCATTTTTGTTTTATAAGTGCATATATGTATTTTATATTACTTTTGATATTTTTTATTAACATTGTATATAGAAAAAAAATTCAAGGAAGAATAAGTCAGGAAACTAATAAGAAAATAGCAAGGCTATATACTATACAAGAGTTTGATAAAGAAATGTGTAATTTGGGGAAGGAAAATCTACATTGTCATAAATGGCTAAAAACGATTGATCCAAAACATTGGGTTACGGCATTTTTTCCTAGTAAACTATATAATCTGTTGACAACCAATGTTTCTGAGAGCACAGATGTTGTTTTAAAGGATGCCCGGGCGTTACCCATTATACTTCTAATAAAAATTGCAGGTGAAAATGTTACAAGTTTTTTATCAGAGACATTGATGGTGTAGCTATAAAGTCATCTTTAACACTATTTGCATTGAAATATTTGAAGGGAGTTTCTGAAGTTGTACAATATTTTGTTGTTTCTCCATCTAGCCTACTTATTTTTCAAGTTAAAACTGTTTCACAAGCACATGGGGCAACTGTACTTGTTCTTGTTGTCATTTTGATGTTCTTGGACTTCTTTGTTTCCATGTGATTGCAGCAATTGCTTACCAGAATGCTTCCCCATATGAATATTATGAAAAGTGGGTTTTTGTAAACATATATCATCAAACTTATAATGAGATTGTGCTCCCAACAACTGATGAGTTTCAGTGGAAAGTTAGACGGGAAAATGTTGGTGTTCTTCCACCCCGTACTAGAACTCCTCCTGGTCAACCCTAAGAGAATAGAATCCATGGAGCATGAGAGAATAAATCTAATGTGCAATGCGAAAATTATAAGCGCTTTAGGCACAATCATAGGACTTGCATATATCCCCCTGAGTGATGATGTGTTTTTTATCATTTCAAAATACTTAAACATGTACAATGCTTTTAATTCATTATTAGATTACAGCTATAAATAATGCTTTAAGTTCTCATTTATTGTTGACATGAATGTTTTGTTAGACATTCCCTCTTTATGAATGGAACCATTTCTAAGTTCGCCATTACTGGTCCCCAGCCACGGATGAAAAAGGAGGGGAAATGATTCTCTTTAGATAATGATGCTATATAATAACCATGGCAATAGACCTGTAAAAACATGTTATATGATGTTTATTGACCTCTTATATCTTCCCTTTAGTTAATTAATTTAATGCTTTACGAATTAGATTTTTTTGAGTGTTTAATGTCATATTATGTCAGTCGTGTGAGTATGTTGTGTTTCCTTGGTTCATTTCCTTATCTTTGCAGATTCTTAAAGAGGAAAAAAAATAAGTCAAGTTGGATCTCCCAGCTGCACTATAATACTTCTAAGATGAAGCAGGTTATAGTAATTAAACTCAACACCTTTTTGTACAATCTGTACAAAATAAGATATATATATATATATATATATATATATGTATGTATGTATGTATGTATGTATGTATTCTTTGTACATACTTTGCTGGTTTTTTACATGGATAAGGGTGTAGCATTTCAACCAAAATGTTCTAAACACTGAGATGAAGGAAGTGCTTCTCCTTACAAGTCAAACACTTCAATTCTATACAGAATTTTAGTGCTATGGTTTTCTTGGGGTTTGATCTACACATAAAGATAAAGATTGAAAACCATACATAATTGGTGTGGAGCTGAATACTAATGTATTGGTTTTGATTGATGCCATTTCATGTATTTCTACAAAGGACTTCAAATTTTGTTTCTTTTTCTCATTTTAGTGGTTTCCAAACATGGATAACCAAGGTGTGAGTGGAGTTTGCCACAATGTTATTTTTTTGTCAAGCCCAATTTATTCAATGTGTTTGTTGAAATTTGATTAAAACATGATATGAATACAAAGGAAACAAAGATGGCCTTAGGTATGTAATTTTGCACTACACCATCTCTCTCTCTCTCTCTCTCTCTCTCTCTCTCCTTTGCTTTCAGATTATTGTTACATATTATTATTTTGTGTCAGTTGAGTTATATTCCTTAGTTGGAATAATTAGCTCTTTGTTTCTAATGAAGGAAGCAAGTAGAAAGAAATTAGACATTGTCACATTTGGAATGATTAGTTTTACTATTCATGATAAAAGAGACTAGTAGGAAGAAGTTAGAGTCACACACATACACATAAAGAAAATAATGGTACTGAAGAGTTTGTTGTAGGAGATTTGACTTGTAGAGTGCCTGAGTTATTTTACTTGACGATACATTTACATAATTCTAAATATTATGAAGTTTGTTGGACCCTTTGATGAGAAGAATTTCACTTCATAAAACCTAGCATAGCTAACAACCATTGTAGTGAAAGTGGACTAGTGTTGGCAGAAGAATTGAGCATGATATTTGGATATAGAAAGGAAAGTATGACCATGGTAGTTGTGCAGGATTAACATATGTAGTTTGTGTATAGAAACTCAACATTTTAGTTAGATTTTTTGGATACAATGTAAATAAATTAATGTAAATTCATAATGAATGGAACATGGTTAAACCAACTTGATTTGACTGAGTTTTGGGTCAGCTTCTGGACATATCTATGAGAAATTCACTATGGAGACCTAATTAGAAATGTCACATCTTTAACTTGATTATTGGATTTCTCCATTGTATATTAGATACTATTGAGGATATCATATTGAAAGTTATCAATCTGGACCCATTCGGTTTTGTCATAACATATTTAACTGTTAAAGGATATAAATTATATGAGATTGTTGTATTCTGCCCAAAATATGGCATTGATTTCTTATTAAATAAATTAAATTGTTGTTTGCTTGCCTCTTATTCCATGATATACCTTTTAAACCCCATTATTGTCCCTTCAAATGGTTTTTCTGTTTCTAAAAACTATTTGACAAATTTTTTCCTTATTTTTTTTTTAATTTATTTTTTTGGCAAGTTCCAAACCTCATTGATGTTGAAGCTCCCAATATTTACATATATCAATTGTGACCAAATGAGAAAAAAAAATGTTGATTTTTTTACCAATCAGACAATTGTGAAGGTATGTGCATGCATATAAAATTGAGATTAGTTGGACTAAATTGTACTTTTAATAGTTCTTTTGATTCACGTGCAACCCTCATAAGTGAAATAGTTTGTGTTTTTATTGGAGTCATGCAAATTGTAGCTTTCTTCTTCACTAATTAGGTTATGGTCAAAACCTAAATAGTTCATACATAGTATTGAAGTTCTCATGGGCTAAATTTCAACTTACTTATTGAAAATCAAAGCATCGTAAAATAAAAGACTTTAAATGACAAATTTGCCAATTTTAGGTTATAAACAAAGTATTCTAGAGCACCAATGAATCAATATTTATTACCATTACTACCAATAATGCTACCAGCATCCCCATGTTCAAATGTATAGTTTTCTTTTTGGCTTGTATGGGTGTTGTATTTGAATAATTAATGGTGTTCTTAAAATAATGAAAGAACCATGTGAAAGAGGTGATGCAAGTATTATAGCATTGTGGAAGCTGATTACATACTTTTCATTGTGAATTGAGACAGAACATGAGCACAATTTAGTCTATATATGATAACATCTTTGAGCAGTACAAATTGTATGTATTTAGGGTAACACCACAACCACTACTCAGCCAAAGGTGACAATAACTTAAATTGTTTTACATTTACTTGTACACAAATAACAAATAGAATGAAAACCCCTTTCACTTTTTTTCTTCTACTATTTTTTTTTTTTTTTTTTTGTATCAAAGCCTGTTTGTAGCTACACCATCCCACTAATTGATAGTGGGAAATATATTATTAAAAAAAGATACTTAAATGATGGAAAGACACTCATATAGTCCCCACAACAACTAAGTCATCACATCTCACCAAAACTAAAAACCAACAATAAATAAATACAACAAATTTAAAAAGCTAATGTGAGACCACAATTTACATTATATTGTCAATTTCTAATGTACATACACTAACATCCTTCATTGGCTAGCTGAAATACTTCATCACCTCTTTGGAATAATAACAATCCCTTCGTATATTTTTTGTGAACCCTAAAGTGAGAAAAGTTGACAATTACGCTAAAATTTTAAACCATGGTGAGAAAAGGATAATCACCATCCATTTGGCAAAAGTTAACTAATTCAGTAGTCATCTCTCGCAATCGGTGCACACTCAGACAACCTCATCTTTTAACACTTATGCTTGAACCAAAGTTCCAAAATAAGAAAATAATACTTCTTCTTGGATCCTAATTTGGGGGGCAATGTCCAAGGTTGGGACAATGTACATTGGCTGGTCATACTTGGCCCTGGGCCTACCCATGTTTAAATTCACTAACCAACATGTCAAAAGCAGGCCTTGTATAGAAGCCCATCAAGTTGACCTTGCATTGTCATCGTTTATCTGTTATAGCTGTGATGACATATTCATTATTCTTAGGTCTACATGTTGGATATCTTACACAAATTTCTTGTTAACTTTCACGTACGCATTTGTTTTAATTCCAATGCATAATATGTTGGATACACACCAACATTATTTGTTAAAAGAACAATTAATGAAGACTAATGACTTAGTAAGATATAATGTAAAAATAAGTACACTAAGATAAAAAACTATTGTTTTAAATATAAGTTACCAAATATTTTTTAAGTCAACATCTCTTTTAACAATCTCTAATATAGTGTCTTTTAAAATATTCTATGTCATCTTTAGCAATAGTTAATAGTAGATGACGAGTGGAATAATCCATGTGTTTAAGTATGAACATTCAACAATCATAGTTATAAAAAAAATTATTACATTTTTCTACAAATAAAGAGTTGAGGTTGGTTTTTACATGCTTTGTCAAATGCATATTTGTTTGTTTATTTCGGTATAATGTCTCGAGGAGTACCCATGACATTGATGATAATTGAAGATTCCTATATTCAATACTTGCTAATAGAAATGGGGAAAAATCTATAAAATAACAATCTTACATATTAACAATAATAACATTTGATACATATTTGTAATTTTTTTAATATAAAAAAATTATACAAAATAACAATCGATAGACATTAACAATTTATAATAACATTTGATACAAAGTTATAATTTTTTTAAAGGCGATCTTGAAATAAAGTACCAAAATGTCAATGTCTTTGGTGTAATTATTCAATCAATAGCCAAGAAAGTCTAGCAAAACAATTTTTTGTTCCTTTACAAAAAGAACGAAAATAGCCCAATGAAAACCTTTATTTATTAGAAAGAAACTTTGCAAACCAAACACCAAAGTTATTTATAAAATATAGTAAATATAATAAAAAAATTAATACATACAATATCACATATATAAACACCATAAGAAAGACATTTTAGATTGGTCATTCCAATAATACTATGATTTATTTCAACTGATGGATCAAGGATACTATTACGAGTTTCAATAACATCATTCTAACGTGATCACATCTTATGATCTCATTGTGTACTCTGAAATTACACATGTATTTGTGCATTTGTTAAACATTTTTCATTATATTTTACAAATATAAGAGATTTTTTTTTTTTTGAAAAAAAAATATATATTACTTACAAGGTAATAAGTAGAAAAAATGACATTTCTTAAGTTGTCGAGAATATTTCATCTCCCTCTTTTTCATTAAAATTGTATATATGTCTATCGTCTATAAAATAAGCGTTTAGTTAATTTTATTACTCACTGCATCACTCAACAAAAAAGTATAATTGTTTACATTTCTATCTAACCAGTTTGTTCCATTAATCGAATTTAAGTCATAATGTGTGGTTTCATTCATTCACATCATTGATCATGAGTATTTTCGTATAATATGTAATAAAACAAATAATATCATTCGATCAAATAAGATAAAAAATGATAAATATAAGAAACATCAATGAAAAAAGGGTGTTGTGTGTCATCAGTTTCACTCAATTAATAACTGATTAATACCTCTTCATCTTATGTAAGTCGATGCATTAGTTGATGAAAACTACCGTGTAATCCCTGAATTAATGGAAAACTTAACATATTAACGTCAAATCTATAAAAATATATGAAATATATAACATCAGAATTAGTTACCTTATTTATATTATTACTACATTTGATTATTGGATCAGGAATGTAAGGTGATCTCAGGTTTTTTTTAAAAAAATTCATTCTTCTCTTTAAAAAATGTTTGAGAGACTTACAAAAATTCATTGATATAAGTAATTTATTCCTATACATAGTCAATAATTTTTTAACTTAAAAATATATAAGATAGGAAGTGACCTCAAATTGGAAAGAAATATATATAGACGCATCAATGTTTAGATCATTATCTTCCTTAGGTTGTATAACTTTATCCACGTTATTATACTTATCATCTAATGAATGGGTTTCTTGCGAAAAATACAATCAACCTCATAGTAAAAAATGAAACAAATATTCAAAAAAAAAATATATATATATATATATATATAGTCAAAATCATTTATATTAAATTAGCAACAAGCTGCATTCTTAAACGACAAATGTAACCCACATGTTTCATGAGATCCTAAAAGTATTTTGGTAAATAAATCAAACTTAGCACCATGTGCATTGAGCTTTTTAATCTATTCATCTAATAAATGGACTTCATGTAATAACAATGATCTCAGGATGAAAATAAAACACACACACACACACACACACACGTATATATATATTAAAATATGAGACAAATTTATAAATAAAAAATAAATTGTAAAATATTACAAAAATATATATAATTGAGCTACCTTCTTAGTCTTAAATTTCCTCTTCAATATTTTAGTTTTGTTATCAACAGGTTGTTCTATACCTTTTGATTTTGAAGGGTAATGAGAAACTTTGAATAGTCCTTTGAGACAATTATTGCTTTATAGGTGAATCATTAGATGTAACAGTAGATGAATCAATATCTCTCTTAGGTGCAACTTTATCTTTGCCTACATCATTTTTGTAATTTTTAATAATTAAACTTCTTTCTTTAACAACTTCACCCAATCTCTTTGTACTTGTGTCAAATTTTGATGTTCAAAAATTGATTCTTTTTGTTTTCTCAATTCCATCTCCAATAGGTCAATACGATAATCGCCATTTATTCCCTTATCATGAACTTCTTGAATAATAGGTTGGCCAAACTCAAGCTTACTTAAAGTAAGCTTTTGTTTTTATAAATCTAAGCATTGGAATACACGTATTAGATTCCCTTCTCTTTAAATACTTATTTTATCAAGAAGAGTTTAAATTACTAACCATTATACTACATAATAGTTTTTTCAAAACTCTTTCAACTAGTGTCATTAAATATCAAAAGATACAGGGATAAGCTAAACTTTCACACAGAGGGGATAATGCTAGGAAATGTTCAAAAGCCGATACCTGTTTATAATACCCATCAAAGTTAAAATATAAACCAAACATAATGTAAATATAAAATATTTGAATTTCCTAAATTTTTATCTACATACAGAGTATAGGCACACCATATATCCATTAATTTTCATGTTCTTAAACTTTGTAGAGGCTTTGGTTATAGACTTCATCATAAACTCAAAAACTATTTTCCCCTAAGTTAAATCATTAAATGACTCAATATTGATAACCATATTGGATATAAAATATAAAAAAATACAACCTTGTAAATTTTTTTCATATTGGATATAGAATCAATTCTCATAATACGTTTATCAATGTGTTCTTTCATAATTGCATTCATATTAAAAAAATATTTTTTTGAATGAATTTCTCATACCTATATATTTTTCATTTCTACTTAAAAAAAAACTATAGATTTTTCAAGATCGACAACTCTAAAGCCTAATAGTACTGTCCTTTCATAAAATGGGAACCTAATACATTTGTTGCAAATCTCAAAATATTTCTTCTCTACATAATCTCTCAACCAAACAATTAATCAAATTTTGACATACTTGTCCATTAGATAATGCCAATAATCACTAAAAAAAAAGTAGTATTTATGACATCACTTTAACAATGTTCATAAGGAAAATGTCATAAATAGAAGGTTTTTATGACATTCATTTTAAAAACGTTGTTAATGTTTATATTTTTCTGGATTTAACGTTTGTAAATCAAAACACAATTAAAATAATTAACAAAAACCGGTTATGACATTCAAGAGACACCATCTAAGTCTTAAACATATTTTATACCTGTTCACACGCATATTTTGTTTTGAGTGTTCGCTCCTTTTCTCTCTCTGCCTCACTCTCACGTTCATTCTATCTCTACATATTCATTCTATCTCTTTGCCTAGGGTTTCAAGCATTAAAAGAAAAACTCTCACGTCGGCTCTATCACACCCCTCTTCTTATCCACGAGCATTGCATTGGATTTCAACCAATATAATCACCACCGGAATTTCCCCTCCACAATCTCTACACGGGATATCGTTTCAAGTGCTTAACAGTAAGTTTGTAAATTTCTTCTCATCCCTCATAGCTACTTCATCTTTTTACCTTTTTCAAATTATTTCTTTCCAATCCTAGAAGGGCTTTGAAACGATTGCCTACAATTTCAAGCTTCTATAATAGGTTTTAAAAGGGATTGAAAGGAATGATCCCATAGTGTCTGAAGCTTCAAATTTTTCACTTCGCGCCTTCTGAATCAACACTATCATGCATCTTGTGTGGTGTCTGAAGCTTTTATATTTGGGGGCAGAGGAGTATTGGGTTTTTTTATCATTTTTTGGGGATTTATTGTGGTTTTGTTGGATTTTTATGAAATTTCTTCCCTTTTTTTATTGATCTTCACCTATGCAAGAAATCTACATAGATGTTGGGATTTAAGGGGTTTTGTTGGAGGAACATTGTCACCTGTTCCTTCTACTCCATTTGTCTAGGGTTCGTTTTATGAATTTTTGGGATAGGTGAGAATAGGAAGAGGTGAAGTTTGATGGAGGGGATGGTATTGATGCAGGGGTAGTTCATAGATGATTACATAATCTATGTTTTATAAGATTTGTTTTTATGTCCAAAAAAGTGGTTGAATGGGGTTAAGTGAGTAAGGAATATGGACAAGGAGAGAGAGGTAGTGGTGGTGTTTACTGTTTTCTAGAGGAAATGATTGGTTTTGTTTCTCTCACACCCATTGTCAACGCCTCTTTATTATCTATCTCTTTGATTTCCTTGACCTGTAAATGTGGTTTATGTTGATTTGTAAATGTGGTGTTTTCTTTTTGGTTATTAGTCTCAAGATTTATTAGGGAAATTGAAACTGATCATTGCTTTAGGTATTAAGAATGTATGATAATGGTTTGAGTTTTGGGTGTGCCCAAAAAGGAGATAAAAATTAATTGTTATTTCTATTTATTGGACAATGATACATGCTTTCTCTCATGGGAATTGGTTTTATTGAGGGATCCTATTTGTTTTAAAGTAGCATGTTAACACTTCTATGTCATGATCCTTGGCCATGTCTGATATTAGTTGATCTATAAAATATACTTTTTTGTTACTTAACCAAGGATATAACAAAATATTATTCGATTATCTTCCTAGACTAATAGAATGCCTATCCATTCTATGAGAACTTTCAAATGTCCCAATCTTTATTATGAGAAATTTTTTGTGTGTGTTACTACCCCCTAGAGAATTCATTTATGGGCACAAGTCAGTTTACTAACCAATATTCATTAGATAACATAATTTTACAACCATGGTATGGATTAGTACCACAAACGCATCAAACTACCGAGTGCTTGTGGTGGTGTTTTCAATTTCAATCTTCAGATCTAAGAATGTCAAACTTCAGTACACTTATTTGACTGAATTTTCCAACTCTATTATGCTGGATTTATAAGTATGGACTTGAGTTTTGATAATTTTGTATACTTCTACTAATCTGTTTATTCTAATATTTTAGGTTTTATTTCGTTATTCATGTACCTATTTAACAACAAAATTTTGAGCCAATCAGATAACCCCATAATGGTTTTTTGAGTGGATGATCCAAAGGATTGGTTGTTGAAAACCTTCTTGAAGGGGGTCTAAATATTCTTACAAATCTAATATTGGAAAAATTATATCAGGACAATCTGGCCGCATCTCCCTGATTAGGGATAAAGCAGAATGGATCTGGAGAGTTGTCTTCGATTTGAGAAATCTGCTCCAGACATTACTACAATTGGCAAGATATTGTCAAAGACAAAACCAACAAGCAACCTACAGAAAAACAAAGTATTGGTATGTCTGACCTGGAGAATCTGAAGAGAACCACCAAGGTATGCATAGACAATATCTGATTAATTCTAAATTAGCTAATTAAATGCTTGGTATAGAAAATTTTATCATATAAAAATTCATATGAATATTCTAACAATAGGAAAAAGACTGGTCTTACCTGTTTACAGGAAGAAAATATCAGGTATCAGGATCTCCAATTCCCATGGCAGCAACAAAGATTAATACCTACCATTTCTATCTTCACGGTAAAGAAAAGTTCTCAATACGTAGCGATCAAGATATTAGTTGCAGATGCATGGAAGAATCAAACCAACCACCCCCTGATATAGAAGAAAACTGCGATCAAACCAATGAAGAAGAAGAACTCCTTATCCAAGAAATGTGTGATCTTTGGGTGGAGGGTGATCATGTGAAAGTTAGCAATGGTAGCAGAGATCTAGACAAGATTAAGTGAGGTTTTTGTTTAATGAGAAAGGTTTTCTCTAAAAAACATGTGAGTTTCCAAGGCCTAAATGCCCACCTACAAAATATGTGGAAGCCTTTAGAAGGGAGGAAAACTTTTTTATGTTTTAATTCCACCATCAAATTGATATACAGAAGGTACTTTATGGATCCCCATTGTCCTTTAAGAGAAACATCCTTGTTCTCACTAGATGGAAACCCAATTTCTGTCTCTATGAATTCAATTTTAATGTGGTTGATTGTTGGTTTCAACTACACAATATTCTGTTTGATTACAATATGGAGGTGGCCACAAAGGAATTATCCTCGAAGAATGGAATATTCAAAGAATTCGAACATAAGGAGTATTTGGGAAACTATATGAGGTTGAAGGTGGGTCTAGATGTCGAAAAACCCTTGCAACCATCTGTTACATTGGAAAATGTAAATGTATATGTTGTAAATTTCATGAGTAGGGAAATACATGGATTGATAGACTAGGCTATGACATGTTCAAGCTAGAGTCTAGGAGTTTCTTGTGTCCACAACATGTGAAGATCACTTTGGAAGACCAAGAAAACTCAAGGAAGTAAGTCGGGATCATGTGAGGACAAAAGCATCAAGTTCGCATCATGTTCATCATTTTGCATCCGCAAAAGTAAAATAGGGTAATGAACACTTTAAGAGACCCTCTAGGCCCCCATGACCACCTTCCCTTGGATAGAAG
>JAOXJP010171601.1:0-12662 GCA_025762735.1 Platanus orientalis
AATCAGTGGGTTTTAATCCCAAACCCATAGATCCATGATCATTTCATCATCAACACATCCAAATATTTTTTATTTTTTTTTCTAATTTTTGGAATTTTTTCTATTTTCAACAAAAGTGCCTTTAAATCTTCAAAACATGGATTAAACCATGTTTTGGATGCTTGAAATTAGTAAATCTAGCATCTATTTATGCTAATCTACTGATTTTTTTAAAAGAAAAAAATGTGAAAAATAAATGAAAAAAACTCACCGTTAATGCAAACCAACGAAGAACATTAAAAAACTGTCTTTGATCCTTTAAATTTTCAAAATTTTGAGGTATTTCTGGCAAAAGATTACAAGATTTCAATACAAAACGATGTTAAATATGATTTTTAAGCAATAGAAGGGAAGTTTGAGATGTTCACAACGAGTTTGGGGGGTTTCTGAGCAAAACCTCCAAAAAAAAATTGAGATTTTAACATGTTGGCTTCGGGACAACAATCCAAGCTACCGGATCGTGGATTAGGCGATCCGGGAGCCGGAATCACTGATCCAAAAATTTTGCAGAAGGATTGACCGCAACCAGATTGTCTGATCCGGAACGATCCAAACCCGGATCGAATGATCTAAGGTTGGGCTCATTAGATCCTATACATATCGCGATATACAAGTTGGGATCCGACCAAAGGTGAACGATCCCAATCCGGATTAGACGATCCGATCTTTGAAACCATGGTGACAGATCCTATGTATTATATACGAAAATTCTGCCTTTACACTAGATCATGTAACAAGAGATTGCTTCTTAATTATCCATGTTACTAGATTACCTCCCACAAATGTTCAATATCATAATGTGGATCGCCTATCAGAAAAAGAAACCAGCCCCATCAGCAATAGTCTAAACTTCTAGTCAGAGATGGCTTTGTGTAGCATGTAGAAGACCTTTCCTAGGATAGCCCTTTAGATACTTGACGATTCTATAAGTAGCTTCCATGTGAGCTCATGTAGAAGCATGCAAGAATTGGCTAACCATGCTGACAACATATGCAATATATGGCTTGGTCAAGGAATGATAAGTAAGGACTACTAATTGTTGATACCTCCTTACATCAATAAGATGATCATCTTCATCCTCTTTAAGCTGAGGTTTGGGTTAATTGGCGTCTCACAAGGTTTGCACCCTATTAAGCTTGTTTCTTTTGAAAGATCAATCACGTATCTCCATTGAGAGATTAAAAAAAATCCCTTTCTTAGACCTAGTGACTTCAACCTCAAGGACATACTTATAGTTGACCCAAATCTGTTATTTCAAACTCCTATGTTAGCTGGATTTTGAGAATTTGTATTTTTATGGCATCATTACCAATCACTACAATGTCATCTACAAACATAATCAATGGAGTCAACATGCTAGTTTGACGCTTCACAAACAATGTATGACCATATTGACACCATTATTTCACAAACTTGAATGGGTGGCCCAAATTGTTTGGCTCTAATTCCGATCCGGGTTCATTCTGGATTGGACAATCCAGGCATGGATCAAGGAATTAATCCCCCTTCTAAAAATCTGAAGAAAAAAAATTTTTTTTAAATTGAAGAGAGGTTTTTTCTAAAAAAAAATAGGTGAAAAAGTATAATTGTAGGCATGTTAAGTGCATCATACATGTATACACAAGGTAACGACGCTAGCTCATTTAAGTTCAAGATTATAGTTTGCTTAATCAAACATCCAATATGATTACATCTAATGCATACAAAATAAACTATATACAATATCATATAAATAAAGATAAAAAAGTATATAATCATGCCTGATTCGTTGTTCTAGTCAATGGGTTGCTAAAGCCTAATCTAGCCATGTTTAGATCTCTTCTCTTAAGAGAATCAAGGGGTGGGGGTGAGGGGGTATGAGTTGAATGTCTACAAGGTGAAAAATAAGAAAAAAGAGTGATGAGGACATTGGGTCCAAGCGTGCTTTCCAGACTTACTAGAGACGGCGCAGGAGAGATGGACCCCTACTTTGGCTCCAGTAGAGGGTCCCTACATGTCCAAGATGTTAATTTTGCATTTACTTTATTGTTTTTATTTTTTTTATCTCTTGTAGAGGGGGATACATTTATTTGAGGGTGTTTTAGTCATTATTTGTCTGTTAGGGTGTTTTATGTCTTTTATTTTAGAGTGAGGGTATTTTTGTTATATGAGCATTGAGTTTGAGATTATTTTTGGACACACACATGTTTATTTGTAATAACCAAGCTGTGGGGGAGTTTCTATATAACCCCACGACCACGTCTTCTCATCCATGCGATGCACTATGTTTTGAGCTTCGAATGTTCTCCTCTTCTTCCTTGTTCGTATAGGTTAGAGAAGCAAAACCTTGGAAAAGAACTAGGCCTCCACCTAGTTTAATAGTGGTGGTGGAGGCCAACCCCTTCCCTTTGGGTTTAAAGGATCTTCATCCCCTACTTTTCCATCAAACCACTATTTTCTACAAGTATTTTGTTGCTGAAAATTTACACAATTGAGAGGATATTCGTCACCACACTAAAGCATTGAAAATTTGTTCGACGCATCACTTCTGGAGTGTGCCATAGTGCTGGGTGATCCTACTAGGGGTGAAAGACAGCCTAAAAATTCAACTCAAATCAAGTTCTAGATGATTACCTCAGTCCCATGCATGAAACCAGGTTGCTGATCACCTTTTGGGAGTTCGACTACCAGTCGCAACCAGCCATAGCTTTGGCTGGTTTGGGATTCTTAGAAGCTGCTAGATCCCTGAGCGACACCCCTGGTCTTTTCCCTCTACTGAAAACTTCAGTCAATTTCAAACCCTATCATGGGTTCATAGAGGGGGGTGGCACCATCAGAATTTGGGGCTGATTTGGTCTTCTTCAAAATCCCACCATTCGGCTACTTCATTCTGAGGGATTTGATAGGCTTCATGTAGAGACACTTCAAGGGTTCTAAACACATCAAGAAATCAGGTTTTATCCTCTTTTTATTGCTCTCTTTTGAATTCCTTAAAGTTTTGATTTGTTGGAAATTGTGGCATATGTTAGGGGGGCTGATTTTGCTAATTTTCTGAGTATGTTTCCCACATATCAGCCTTATTTTCTACCCTAATCATGTTTAAACATACCTTACACCATCCTTTTAATTTCCTCATGCAAAACCCTAGTCTACTTGTTGTTTTCCCTCATTCTTACCATTAATAAGACACTTTTATAGCTCTTATAAACCATCAGATTTTCTGAACAGCTACCTTAAAATTAATAGTTCTCTAATTTAGTTGGGTGTCTTAACATATTAATTAAGTTTATTTATTGTTCATTGTTTTGTTTTCCCTAATTCCTTTAATGCATGATGTTCCTAACTTAAAAACCACCTTGTTTTGCATGTGATTGGTGCGAGTAGGAATCGAGGTTATAACATTTTATTGCTTTTATGATTATATGTCTAACTCCTATGCACACACTTCAGTCATCTACTTGTATGTTGCATCAAAGAGAGGAGAAAATGGAAGAGAAATATAGACAAATACGATGTATTTGGGATCAATCGTATGAGAGAAATGTTCCCTACATACAGAGTATTTATTCATGAGTTCTTATACACTAGTACAATGGTCTGTATACATAGATGCAATATGACATAAATACCCCTAATACATATTGAAAGTCCAGTAGTATTCCTAGAGGGGGAGTTAATAGGACAATTCAATTTTTAATCTCCCTTTTTGTAATTTACTTAATCTTGACCAATTGCAATGTAAGGCTTTTAAATAATAAGTTACTTCTCTATGAACCAATCATAGACCACGAGGCTCCGTAATACACACTAGTGTTACCTATACCAGAGTGGGAACAGGGCTGATAGGTTCTCCATACTTATTTGATTAATTTCTTATTGTTTTAACTGTAGCCTGCACAATTGCAGTGAATATGCAAATGAAAAATTTAATAAGATGAATGCAACTATTACAGACAATCACTAAGCACACATAACACAATAAGTTTATAGTGGTTCGGCACAAGGCCTATGTCCACTTTCAAAAGCTCACAACCGAGCTAAATAATTTTATTAACATTGACAAATTACAATCAAGGCTAAAATTAAATAAGGCCTATCTACTACACACAGTGTCTCCTACGAGTGTGGTTTACACTTCCGGTGTCTCCGGCAGAAGTGCCAAGTCTACACTATTGGTGTCTCCAATGATAGTGCCGGGTCTATTCTCCGGTGTCTCTGGTAGGAAAAAATCGACTCCTTTGATGAGGTGCCTAGGTCTACACTACCGATGTCTCCAACGGTGTGCCAATCTCTCGATGTCTCCGACGAGAGTTAACACAATTTCATATAAATATAAATAGTTTTGTTTACCTCTTTGAAGGTTGATGTAGTTATTAGCGTAGTGTGGAATCGCTCAATTTTTAGTAAGTTGTGATTTTTTGAATCCCAGTTGAGTTTCTGAACAAAATAACTCTTAAGGTAGCCTCTTAATGATATGCCTTAGCACGAGCAAGGAGGCTTACTTGAGTTGGTCTTTCTATTCTTAATCTAGAGAGTTATATGCCCTTAATGAAGACTTGAATCTCTTTCAGAGCTTAGAGATGATTTGAACAGCGTATTGCTTCAAAAATATTCGGAAGCAGTCTTGTTCACTTTTCGGTGCTCACCCTAACTTATAAAGGGTTTGTGGCTTGTTATCCGTTAGATGGGAATCATCTCTAATGTTTATTTTTTATCCACATTTAATGTTTTGCACTTGTGAAAGATTTACTAACTGTTACACTCGTTTCTGGTGAGTTCTGACACTTTGGATCGATCATGGATCATCCAAAGTACTGAATTTCTCATAAAAGTGAGTCTCTAGTTCGATCCTGAATCGATCCTACTATACTGTAAAGCCTCAAATTTGTTCTTGGAGGGCTTTAATGACTTCGGAATCGTTCCTTCTTGATCCCGGAAGGTTCCTAGGTCCTTGAAACCCTTCCTTGGACCTCTGATTCACATACATTACCTATTTTACCTTTTTGATCTTATAATTGTCTTGTGAATGCTTTGAAATGTCTTGTGTGCTTCCAGTTAACTTTCCATAAGGTCTTCTTAAGATCTTGAACTTGTTCTTCATGCAGCTTCGAACCTCGAAGTTCTTAGACTTTAACATGACTTCTCTTATGCCCTAATCTATACACTTTTGTATTTTACAGTTCATGGAATTTACAACCTATTACATCAACACATATATGCCTTCACTATCCCTCAAGCTGGAGAATAGATGTTGCTCATTCCTAGCTTGCTCAAAAGATACATAAAGTGTGCCTCACAAATCCTTTACTAAAAATGCTAGCTACTTGATCATGAGTTTAGATAAAGGGAGTACAAATGCTTCCTTTCTTGAGATGGTCTTTGATAAAATGACGGTCCACTTCCACATGCTTAATACGATCATATTGCACTGGATCATGTGTAATGCTAATAGTAGTTTTGTTGTCAAAGTAGAGACTTATGGGTCTTTTTATCTGAAATCCCACTTCGGATAACAACATTTTCAACCATAACGATTCACAAATCCCATGGGCCATGGATTTGAATTCTACCTCAACACTTGATCTAGCTACGACAAACAACTTCTTACATCTCCAGCTAACCAAGTTACCTCCAATAAATGAACAATAACCGGATGTAGACCAGCAATTTCTAAGGGACAGCCTAATCAGCATCAATATAAACCTCAACACAATGATGACCATATCTCTTGAACCCATTCCTGGATAGCCCTTTAGGTATCTGAGGATTCGGTATGCTGCCTCCATATAGTCTTGAGTTGTTGCATGCATGAACTGTTTAACCATACGAACAGCATATGTAATGTATGGGCGAGTAAGAGATAAGTATATGAGGTGCCCCACCAATCTTTGAAATCTCCCAGCATCAATAAGCCTCTCACTGTCATCCTCCTTCAGTCTATGATTCATCTCAATTGAGGTAGCACAAGGTTTGCAACCTTCTATGTCAGACTCCTTTAACAAATCTAATATGTACTTTCTTTGAGAAAGAAAGATGTCTTGTTTGGCTTGGGCAATTCCAATCCCAAGAAAGTATTTTAAGGAGTCAAAGTCCTTTATCTCAAACTCTCTTGCTAGACTTTCTTTCAACCTATCAACTTCAACGTCATCATTTCCTGTGACAACAGTGTCATCCACATACACTATAAAGGTTATCATCTTAGAACCTTGTCTTTTAATAAACAAGGTGTGATCATCTTGAGCTTGCTTATATCTAGACCTCAACATGGCTTATTGAAATCTCTCAAACCACGCATGTGGAGAGTGCTTTAACCTATACAATGTAGAAGTGTAAGGGTATAAGAATCCGGGTATTCTTGTATATATACCGTATAAATACTATATACGACATACTATCCAAATAAAACATATAAATAATGCTTTGAGTGGTAGATATTACTACACTACGACTCTCCCAATCTCTCTCCTCTCTCTCTCTTTCTTCTCTCCTTCACTTTTCTTCAATTACAGGTGAATCAACTTCTCCAACTTGGTATTAGAGTAATCCAGGAGAAGATTAGACCATACAGATCAAGAAGACAAGCAAAACCTTGCTGATGTCAACGTTCGTACAATTGACGTCAACAGGCTGTATGCGTGTTAGAGGAGGCCGGAGGTTGAGGCCTACAGATCCTGAACCGTGGTGATTTTTGGGGATTTGTGGTGATTTTTTCATATTTTTTTGAAGCTTCTAAGAGTGGTTTTCGAGGGATTTTCTTCTTCAACTCGAAAACCCTCGTTTCGTGAAGTTTTTGCAATTATGCTCACATGGAGAGTTGTTGTTTCAATTGCTCAAGGATTGGCCATTTTTTCAAAAGAAATTTTTAGGGACAAGTCCCAAGTGATTTAGTTGAGGATCAAGAGAGATCCTTCAATTTCAAGGTCTCTCAGTTACTGCTAGGCACAGTAATGACCCATCATCTTCAACAACTCATGCTCTTCAACCCTAAACACTTAGATCTGGTTCAGAACAGTGATCATGAAGTTTTGATCTCGTTGCAAGGGACCCTCTACAACTCGTGTCCCCTCGTGTACCATCACATATTGGCTCTCTGATTGCAGTAGTTATGTTGTTTAAGGCAAGAACATATGTATGAACTATGGATTTTGTGGTTGGTTGTCTGTTTGGTTTATGTAAAACCGTGACACTAGAGTGTCGTATGGTGTTCGAAAGTTGATCTATGTCTGACCAAATCAACAAAGAAGATTGATTGTGTTTGTTAGAAGTCAAGTTGTTAAGTATACAAAATGTCTGAAAAGAGCCATATCTCCCAGAAAACAAAGTGGTGTTTTGGTGGCATATATAGTGAAAAAGACAAATTGATATGTGAACACTATGGACGTAGTTGTCACACCAAGATTCCATGCTTGGATCTCTAAGGCTGTCATCCAAATTCCCAAGCTCAAATGAGTACTGTTTCTAGAGACATTTTTCGTAACCAATTCGCCAGCAGCCAATTCACATCCATTGTATCTAATGTATTGTTATCTCATGAGGAAGTTGAGGTATATTGTCGTTTTACAACCCAAATAAATCTTCCTGCAGCTTCCATCTCCTTGGTTGAGCATTCAGGAACATCCACGTCTGCACTTAACACATCCATCTCTACTCCATCCAGCTCCTAGGTTATTGATTTTGGACCATCACATCATATAACTTGCATGTCATCCCTTTTTTCGCCTTGTCAAGTATGTTAAGGGAAGGATAAGGTTCATATAGTTGATGGATCTTACTCCTCTATTGCTAGTAAAGGTGACATTGTTGTTGGTCTTTTACAATTATCTTCTGTTTTTCATGTTCCCAATTTTTCCCTTAATCTTCTGTCTATCAGTCATATTACAAAGTCACTTAATTGTAGTCACTTTCTTTCCCACCTATTGTGTGTTTCAAGACTTGGAAACAAGGAGGACTGTTGGGAAGGGCTTTGAGAAGGATGGTCTGTACTTATTAGATACTTTGTTTGCAGTTGCTTCACCTGTTCAGCAAGTTATTACACCACCACAGAAGAACTTGAATAAGAGTAGTTTTGAACAATCGTTACAATGGCACAACAGACCCAACCACCCGTCATTTTCATTACTTAAACAAATGTTCCCTCAGTCAAGTTCTCCTCGTTCTCAATTATGTTGTGAACCTTCTGAACTAGCGAAGCATTGTTGCTCAATTTATCCTATCAACCACACAAGAAGTTCAACCCCTTTTGATCTAGTGCATTCTGATGTATAGGGACCATCCCCTACAGTGTCTTTGTTTGGTTTCCACTATTTCATTACATTCGTTGATGATTATAGTAGTCACTTGGGTGTACCTGTTGAAAGCTAAATGTAATGTGTTCACTATAGTAAAGTCATTCATTCATATGGTATCTACTCAATTTGATGCTAAAATTCGTGTTTTTCGATCATATAATAGAGGTGAGTATTTATCTAGGGGTCTTACTCCCTTCTTTAATGAGTCTAGTATAATTCATCAAACTACATGTCTTACACCCTAGAACAAAATGGGATTGCTGAATGGAAAAATCGTCATTTGCTTGAAATTGTTTGTGTCCTCATGTTTACCATGAATGTACCTAAAACTTTTTCGTCTGAGGCAGTGCAAACTATAGCTTTTTCATTAACCGCATGCCTTTTCACGTCCTCAAGTTTAAGACCCTCCTTGAGCTTATTCTTCCTTCCTCAACCTTGTTTCCTCTTCCTTCAAAGACATTTAGTTGTATATGTTATGTGCATATCTCTAAATCAGATTGTACCAAACTGAATCTCAAAGCACTCAAAAGCATTTTCCTAGGATATGTTGTCAATCAAAAGGGGTATAAGTGTTATCACCCAGGCACTAAGAATTGGATTCTCTAGTGATGTGACGTTTTTGAAGGGGTTCCTTTATTTTCTTCCCATAAGACTTCTCTTCAGGGGGAGAATGTTAGTGGTCAAAAAGAGATGTCGTTTGTTCCATCCTTCTTCTTTTATCATGGTGGTGGTCCTAAAGATGTTAATGTTCAAGGGGAAAAGGATAAACAAAAGGATGTTGGTTTTCAAAGGGAGGAGGTAAAATTTGTATACTCAAGAAGAGGGAAAGAAAAGGAGCAAGACAAAGACAAGGAACAAGCTGAGTTGTCTTCTCATGTTCCCAGCCAAGAGGCCTCTTTGGATCCCATTCTTGAAACAAGTATTGTTCCTTCCTCAAGTGTTTCTTCTCCAGATACTTCTTTCAATGATATTAATGTTCCAATTGTTATGCGTAAAGGAGTTAGATCTTGTACTCAACATCCTATTTTTAACTTTATTTCTTTAAGTCACTTTTCTCCATCTTTTTGTAGTTTCTCCTCTACTTTGTCTTCAGCTTCAATACCTCAAAATGTGTCAGAGGCTCTTTCACAACCACATTGGAGAGCTACAATGGAAAAGGAGATGAGAGCACTTAAAAAAAATCATACATGAAAATTAATTGATCTTCCCCAAGGTAAAGAATAAGTTGGATGCAAGTGGGTGTTTACAGTGAAGTATAATGCAGATGGTACAGTGGAAAGATACAAGGCTAAACTTGTTGCAAAAGGCTATACTCAGTTGTATTGGATTGATTACCATGAGACATTTGCACTTGTTACTAAGATAAACTCAATTAGAGTACTCATTTCATTTGCTGCTACACAGAGTTGGCCTTTATATCAGCTTAATATAAAAAATGTTTTTTCTAAATGGTGATCTGGAAGAAGTGTACATGCAACCCCCTCCAGGGTTTCAGCCTTCTTAAGGCAAAGGGAAGGTATGTAGGCTAAAGAAAGCTTTGTACAGGTTAAAACAATGTCCTAGGGTTTGGTTTGAACAATTCAAATTGGCTATGCTGAAGAATGGATACACAAAGTATCAAAGTGATCGTCCCTTGTTTGTGAGACGAGGACAACTTACAGCCTTATTTGCTTATGTCGATGATATAGTGGTTACTAGCAATGATGAAGTTGAAGTGAAATGGTTGAAGATGAAACTAGCAAAGGAGTTTGAAATCAAGGACTTGGGACAACTCAGGTACTTCTTAGGTATAAAAGTGGCTCGGTCCAAGAGTGGAATTATCTTGTCCCAACGGAAGTATGTGCTTGATCTTCTGAAAGAGACAGGAATGCTTAGATGTAAACCAGTTGTGGTTCCCATTGATCCTAATCATAGACTCAAGGAAGTTCTAGAGGATCGGTTGATTGATGCAAGAAAGTATCAACGTCTAGTGGGACGACTCATATCTATCATCGATTAGGCCTAACATTGCTTATGTTGTCAATGTTAGTCAATTCATGCATGCTCCCACACTTACTCATACGGAGGCTACCTATCAAATTCTCAAATATCTCAAAGTCAGTCCAGGAAAAGGTGTCTTTTATTCTTCTCATGGACACCACAGAGTGGAGGCATATACAGATGCAGATTTGGTAGATCAGTCACTAATAGAAGATCAGCTTCTAGCTATTGTAGAATTTGGTTACATGGAGGAGTAAGAAGCAAATACTTATTGCTAGATCCAGTGCAGAGGCAAAATTCAGATCTATGGCTCATGGTGTATGTTAAACTTTTGTGGCTTAAACGACTACTGGTAGGGTTGGGAGTGTCTATTTCTCATCCAATATCTTTACATTGTGACAATAAGGCAGCCATAAGTATAGCTCACGATCCGGTTCAGCAGGACAGGACAAAACATATTGAAGTGGATCGACATTTCATAAAAGAGAAACTTCAATGTGGGTGGATTTGTACCTCTTTTGTAAAGACCAGAGACCAGTTGGCAGATGTCTTAACAAAATGGTTAAACGAAGTTCGGTTCCATGAAGTTGTAAACAAGCTGGGAATGAGAGACATCTATTCTCCAGCTTGAGGGGGAGTGTAGAAGTGTAAGGGTATAAGAGTCCGGATATTATTATATATATACTGTAAGATACTATATATGGAATATTATCAAAATAAAACATATAAATAATAATTTGAGTGGTGTAGAGATTACTACACTACGATTCTCTCAATCTCTCCCCTCTCTCTTTCTTCTCTCCTTCACTTTTCTTCAATTATAGGTGAATCAACTTCTCCAACTTACAATGTCTTCTTTAAGTTATAGGCTTTCTCTTCAGCATTCAGCATACGGAAGTCTAGTGGAGTGGTTATATATACTTTCTCCTCTAAGTCTCCATGTAGGAAAGCATTTTTTACATCGAATTGAAAAAGTGGTTAATTTTGATTTGCAACTAGGGAAATAAGTACCCTTACTAAATTCTTTTTTGCCACCAGGGAAAATGTCTCTTGACAGTCTATGCCAAATGTCTAAGTATACCTTTTGACAACCAGACATGCTTTATACCTCTCCTCAGATTCATCAGACTTGTATTTGACTGTGAATACCCACTTACATCCCACCAACTTTTTCCCTTTAGGGAGATCAACCAACTTCCAAATGTTATTTTTTACCAAAGCCTTCATTTCCTCAACCATTGCATTCTTCCATTTTGGTAGTGCTAAGGCTTACGGTACATTACAAAGAATATAAATAGAAGATAAGACCACAGAAAAACTATGGAAAAATGTGATAACGAGTCATAGGAAACAAAGTTTGACATTGGGTGTTGAGTACAAGTCCTAACACCCTTTCTATGAGAAATTGGCAGATCTAAATCATCATGAGTTAGAGAAAGAGAAGGGTTATTACCTAGCTGAGGAACTAGCTCAAAAGCTGACTCTTAGAGTGGGTCATGAGAATTCAAGTATATACTTGCAACTACACCTTACTACCAGTACTACTGCTGCCATCAAATAGGTACAATGGAACTGGGACAAGAAGTGGAGTATAACTATACAACTCCGCACTTATAAACTGCTCCTCCTGAAGAGATGTCTCATGTGAAGAAAAGAAATGAATAAACTCGAAAAATGTCACATCTAGAGACGTGAAGTAATGACAAGTAGGTGGATGAAAGCATTTATACCCTTTCTAATTCACACCATAACCCAAAAAAAAACACATTTAAGTGTATTTGGGTCTAATTTGATTTGGTCATATTTGGATAATGTACATAACAAATCCATCCAAAGGTTTTGGGTGGTAAAGGGAACAAGGATGAGTCAGGAGACAGGATTTCAACTAAGGCCTTGTGAGAAAGAACACAAGAAGGCATCTGATTAATTAGGTAAGTTGTAGTTTGAATGGCCTTAGACAAAAACATCATGGGCACATTCATGGAAAACATAATTGCAAAGGCAATCTCCAATCATAGTTCAAAATCTCGCGCGATACGGCAGTTCAAAATCTCGCACGATACGGGCCGTATCGCGCGAGACGTACCGGTATCGCAGGTGTGCGACACGATACACCCATGTACAACGAAATATCGTGATCTGGACAGGTTATCACGAGCCGTATCGTGTATCGCGCATGCGTCTTGCGATAACATGTCCAAAATGACATTTTTTTGCTTAAAATAGCTTGAGTATCGCATGCCGCATCTCGCAGATAATCACCCCCGTATCGCAATTCACCAAAAACCTCAAAAATCTTTTTTTTTTGCAATTTCTTACTTCATTTAGCTTCTAGAGACTAAATCTAAGACTCCATTTGAGTCTATTTCGTTTGAA
>JAOXJP010171612.1:0-12662 GCA_025762735.1 Platanus orientalis
TGATTAGACAGTCATAAATTGATGTGGTGCGATGAAAAGCTTAGGAATGAACTTTGAACATCATTTCCAGTACCCCTAAGGTTTTAAGGCATGCCGAATCCATCTGCGTTGCTTGATTGACCATCCAATTTGAATCTTGTTCATAATTTGAAAGATTCTAAATCGAGGGTCGAGATTCACCAAAAAGTAAATAATGGATTTTGATGATCGAACACTCTATTTGGAACGTTCTAGATGTATCTATGATGTTAGATTGATCATTTAGGATGTATTTTAATCAGATTTTGAAAGATTTTAAATCAAATATCAAGATTCGCCGAAACATGATACGACAGAATTTATTGATTAAACACTCTATTTCTGGGTTTTAGACCATTCTAGACGCATCTATGACACCCGATTGATTGTTTGATGGTTGTACAATGAGATTCGGTAATCCACCTTTAATGAAGGGTAAAATCGTAATTTCTAATGTAGATGTTACCGAACTTGGGACAATCATTAAGAAAATAATGAGATTGAAAGGAAAGATAAAAATTTGAGGAAAGGGGGTCCAACAAAGATCTTAGGGAAAAATCAGGGGTTTAGAGTACCAAATTAGGAAAGAATGGGGACGACCTACAAAGGGGAGGTTATCTAACCACCTTGGTTTTCTAGGATGCTTAAGGTCCATTTTAGAGAGTTAGTGCTACTCATTGAAATAAATTTTTGGACCCTGGGCCAAAATTAGGTGCTGACAGTTAGGTCAAGTAATGTCAAAATGAATTTTCTAAATTTCGTAAGGACACAAAGTGCTGAAAATAAGGGCTTAATCCACATAATTCATTTCAGGAGAACAGTTTATCTATTCTTCATTTTTGTGCTCAACCCTGATAGTTTGGTAAAAGAGACATCAAGTCAGACAACCCGTAAGTATGTATCTTCTTCTTATCCTTCCTCTTCCTCCCATTCTTCTCCTTTCTTCCAAATATTTGTTTTGATTAATTTTGTACTCACCCTATGCTCTGGGACTACTTGCCAGCTCATCAACATCTAATTCAACTTCCAATAGTGGTAAATCCTCTCCCATTCCGGCACCTAAACCTTCAATCTCTCTCTTCCTCTCTCCCAAAGTTCTTTAAGAAACCGAAGATCCATGTTGTTTGATTATTGAAGTTTGAAACATCAATTTTCTAGGGTTTCAAATTTATTCTTAAAGCACAAACGGAGGGAATCCATGGCGATTTCATGAGGAGACCAATGATCGTAGAAACATTAGTTGACATTTTACTTATTGCAGTTCCTATTTGGGTGGTGATGATGATTAGAATTGTGATTGGGTGGTCATGGATGCCTTGGTGAACCAGTCTAGTATTTTTGGGCCTTAGGAGCAAGTGCTAGTAGCTCTCTGATCTTTCCATCGAGAATGAGAGCTCATTGGCTTTGGCTTGCTTTCTGATGGTGCTAGATCTGGGTAGACATTCAGGCAACCTTTCAGACGATCATACGGTAGAATCGGCCTCCTCCTATCTATAAAAAGTGAGTACCAGAGCTTAAGGAGGTCACTGATGTGGTGCCAGCCTAAGGTTCTCCAATGGTAAAGTCAAATTTTTTTCTTAGAAAGGGGAAATAAAGAGCTATAAATGGGGGTATCCTCACCTACCCTGGAGGATTGTGAGGAACTCTTTTTATAGAGCTGAGATAACACTTGGTTGCAGATCATCTCCTTGATCTTCAGGATGAAAGAGATTTCTATGAGTTTGGCTGATTGGCTTTCTTAATACGTCACCAAGTTATGCTGGATAGTTGGTTATATCAGGGTATGGCATTTCACAATTGTTTATCATTCTAACTGATTTGTCAAGAAGTGGTCAGCTGTCGTGGCGAGATGTCATTTTCTCATGAGGTTAGGCAGTCTTGCCAAGCTGAGTGCTAGTCGACTTATTCCTGTTGCCAAGTCAATCCTTCAATTTGCCTTTAATCAGTCATACCAACCCTAGTACCTATGGTCGTGAGGGTACTCGTGTTTGACTCGTCAGTCACCTGCATGCTAGTATTGCCATCTGAGAACTTATGGCCGAGCTAAGAGGGTACTCAATCTTGATCCGATCACTTTCAATGCAGTTCCTGTGTTTTGGGTTGCTAGACTTTGATCAAATTTTA
This sequence comes from Platanus orientalis, assembly GCA_025762735.1. Classification (NCBI taxonomy): domain Eukaryota; kingdom Viridiplantae; phylum Streptophyta; class Magnoliopsida; order Proteales; family Platanaceae; genus Platanus; species Platanus orientalis. The sequence goes on from JAOXJP010171612.1 coordinate 2,143, forward strand.
AAGGGAAGGGTGAAGAGTCCACAATTTCAGACTTGGCAGCACCTGTGTTGATGTAGGAGAGCGTAGTGATCATGTCGATCTTATCAATGTATCTTTGGAGGGAGAGTATGATATCGTCACTAAGAAGGAATTAAAACACCTATTACACATTCTAGAAGGAAAAGATGGAGATGCATCATGAAAAACTATGATTCATCTTTTTTTTATTTATTAGAACTACCTTGTGCAGACTGAGCCCGTGGAAACCGGAGTAGGGGACACCATAGTGCATTGTTCACCCCTTCCAAGGATTCAACTTTGGGCAAGTATAGCTGGGTGGTTGTCGAGCCGAGAGTGCTAGTTAGTCTGCCTCGAGTGGTATAGTTAGCATATTCCCCTTGCCGAGTTGGTCCATTGATTTGCCTTTAGTCAGTCTTGCCAGCCCGAGTACCCATAGTCGCAAGGATACTTGGTGTTGAAAACTAAGGCATTTAATTCCATTTAAAACATTCCATTAAGTTAGCAATTAATGCCATTTAAGAATTCCATTAACAACTCCTTAAATTAAGTTTTCAAATTTAGTTGTTTTCAAAATTGTCTTTCATATGTTTAGTCCCACATTGGTTAGAATAAAAAACAATATACAGTATATAAGTTCTAACTCTTCATCATTCTTGTGTATTTTAAGAGATTCACACACACACACTCTCTCTTTCTCTCTCTCTCTCTTGGTTGCTATAGTGTAGTAAGGTGCATAACATCTTGCGCACACATAAATACGCACGGGCACGGGTGCTAGCAAGGGTACTTGAGGCACACTTTACACTTTGCACTTCGCACGTGTGCATCGTTGCGGAGTCAGAAAATTACTTTTCGATGGTCCAGATGTGATCTCATGGTATCCGAGTCATCTGCGATTGATAAGCTCAAAACTTAGACTAGTGTGCAAATGAACCAAACCATGTGTCACTCGCCATGAGTTGGGTTGACCAAAGTGCGCGAATGAGCTAGAACAAGTCTCACTTGCCACGAGTTGGGCTAGACCAAAGTGCGCGAATGAGTTGGAACAAGTCTCACTCACCATGAGTTGGGTTTGACCAAAGTGGTGCGTGAATGTGTTGGACCAAGTGTCATTTGCCACAAGTTGAGCTGGACCAAAAGTGGACTTAAGCCCACGAATGAGAAGACAAAGTGCGTGAATGTGAATTATCAATTCTATTCACCACCAGTTGAGCTCATTCGCGACGATCCAGAACCAACACAGCCTAAAAGCGTTCCAGACTTGCGTCTGACACAAGAAAAAGCCCATGCTGAGGTAGATAAAGGTCAATTCACCCATTCCTAAGCTAAATAAGGACCAATAAAAGGTTGACATCTCATGGAGAGTTGGTGGAAAGCCTCTTCCATTATAAAAAAAGGGCCCTTGGGCTCCCAAGTAAACAAGAGAACAAAAAAATTGAGAAAACCGAGAGCAAGAGGAAGAAAAGAAGAAGAGGAGGAAGAAGAAGGTGGCGAATGAGGGTCCTGAGCTTCTCTTTTCTCCTTCTCCCTTAGATATGTGTTGCAAAACACACATTCCTTCAAGCCCATGGATCTACATCTCCCTTTTAAGAGCTTGTAATGCCTCTTTGGGCTTGGAAACCACCTCAACCAAATGTTGAAGTGCTCACCTTAGTGAACCTCCACAAGGTTTGATGGTGAAACCGTGGTCTTCTTGACTCGGTTTTCATATATGTATATCAATATAACAAGGGGACACCATGCCGAATTTTTGTGAAATTTTGGACTTGTAAAAAATTGGACGTTTTTAACACCCGACCTTTAAAAGGGAAATAAGTTAAAAAGGGAGGTATCCTATGTATTTGTTGGGCTGTGCAAGCCCATTAAAAGACATGGAGTTGATTCTGAGCTTAGTTGTATCTCGGAGGTATCTCGACACGCTCCCTTGCACAATCTTGTGGGAGGCCTCGACTATCTTCCAGAATCGCATAAAATAGCACCTCTATGTCTCAGATTACTCGGTTTTAATTTTTATTAAATTAAAAGTACTTGACTTTAAGATTGTGGAATTAACGGATTATTTGGATTATTGAAGAAAAAGATCCAATAGCCACTTACTTTGGGGTTAAAGATTCCTTTGACAAAAGAGTAGTTGAAGACGGCTACAGTGAAGTGGAAATAAAACCTTATGAAAATTAGAGAGAGAAAGAGAAGAGCAATCATAAGAGAGTTTTGGGGGTGAGTTTTCTTCAAGGGTTTGAGAGTGTGAGAGAAAGAAGGTGTACAAGGAGAAGAAGTGAGATTTTTTGTGTGTTTGTTTGTTTCAGAAAACCCATTTCCTTGAACAGATTTCGCATTCTCATCATGAATTAAGATTTGATTCTTTCCCATGGACGTAAGCACATCGTTAAACCACGTAAAAAAAAAATTTGTCTAGTGTGATTGTTGATTTCCTTACTATTGTTTTATTCTTTATTACAAAAATCATGAGTGGTTTAGACCTAAATCCCATCAATGGAGTTTCAGGGTTGTTTTCGTTGCATCAACAATTGGTATCAAAGCTTTTTGACCTGTGTTTGGGAGGCAAAGAAATAAACTAGTGAGTAAAAATATTTGTATTCAAAAGGTTGTTTTCTAAAAATTTTGAGTTTATTCATGATGGCAATCAAGGTTTCCATCAGTCAATTCTTTGTGGAGAAATTTAAGGGAAAAGATAGTTTCACTCTTTGGCAAAGAATGATGAAGGATGTAGTAGTACAACAAACAATGTTTGTACAAAAACATTGCAAAGAAATAAAGGAAAGTCCAAGGAGATGGAGAATGGTGATTGGCAAGACATAGAGATAAGGCAATCAATATAATTTGTTTCTGTCTTATGGATAATGTTTTATTTAACATTATAGATGAGAATTTGACACTAGTTTTATGAAAGAAGTTGGAGAAACTCTATATGGGAAAGAGTTTGACCAATAAGTCATAACTGAAGGGGCAATTGTATGGGCTGAAGATGGAAGAATGTGTGAATCTGTTGGAATACTTAAGTGTGTTCAACCAATTCTTAAATCAATTGCACAAAGTTGATATCAAGGTGGAGGAAGAAGATAATGCACTTTTGTTTCTTAATTCTTACGATAACTTGGTTACTGTTCGAGAAAGATACAATAAACCTAGAAGACATCACAGCATTGCTCCTATCTAGTGAGATTAAGAGGAAACCAAATTTTGAAGGAGATCAAGATTTTGGTTTGGTTTAGTAGAAAATTAAAAAGAAGGTCATTTGTTAGGGGATTTGGGAATATCTGGTCCAGATCCAAGTCTAAAGGAAAGGGTAAGGTTCAATGTTTCCATTGCAAGGAATATAGCCACACTAAGAGGGATTGTCCATAATGTGCTAATAAAAAGAAAAGTGGCAATCCTAATACAATGTTGGCAGAGAAACAAGAGGAATATATTGGAGATGTTCTCACAATTTCCAACGATATGGACATTTTTTCTCATGATGAATGAAAATTAGATTTAAGTTATCATAGTCATATATGTTCTAAAAAAGAATATTTAGATATGTTCTAAAATAAAAAGACATGTGTTGTTTCTTTGGGTGATGGGTCCACTTATAATGTCACATGTGTTAGGACGGTGAAGATCAAGATATTTGGTAGAATGGTTCATACTTTGGGTGTAGTAGCATATGTCCCAAAGATGCGTGTGAATATGATATCACTAAACCAGTTGGATTCCATGGGTTGTAGGTATTCAGCTGTAAGTGGAGTTATGAAAATCACAAGCAGCTGTTAGGTCATGATGGTGGGAGAAATGTATGATGGTTTGTATCATTTGATGAAAAATATAGTGATTAATGGTATTTCTTTAACCTCAATGGGTAGTTAGAAACAGGGTGCATAGAATAATAAACACTTATGTAAGGCCTTGTCAGCACGTCTCTTTCACAGTTGCGATAGACATGTGTTATGGGTTCTAGGTGATAAATGATGGTGAGACAATTCCCATGGTTAAGAGATGATGAATCAAGGTCCCTCTCTAGAGTTGACTAGGGACAGTTACACATGTGCATTAGTCGTGTTATGATTGAGTCGATTGGTGTTAAGATCAAATTGATTCAATGGCATGTATAGTGGGGTTCTTGAAAGTCAATGGTTGGTTGTGATTAGCAAATAGGTTATGATTCAGGTTCAAGGTGAAAGTACATTTTAAGTATATATGGAAAGTTCACTAAGAAGAGCAAGTGTTGGTTTTCTCTAGGGTGGTTCCGAAATGTGAGCTAAGGTGGAGTGTGATGCACATGTCACGGGTTCTATGTATTGACAACAATACAAGTGGAACTAACTTCAACACAAAATCTTCAAGGGGGTGAAAATAAAGCCAAGATGGAGATTTATAGGGTATGTTTTCAGTTTCAATCAGCCATTTGATAATCTCTTGATCTAACAGTGGCCACTTACTTTGGGGTTAAAGACTCCTTTAACAAAATGGGTCATTGACAGTGGCTAAAGTGAAGGGGGATAACACCCTAAGAACATTAGGGAAAAACAAAGAGACAAAAACACAGAAAGAGAAGCAACTGCAAGAGAGTTCTTAGGATCGGTTTTCTTCAAGGGTCTGAGACTATGTGAACAAGAGAGAGAGAGGGTGTACAAGGAGAAACAGTGTGAGTTTTTTTATACTTTTTTTTGTTTAAGAAAACACACTTCTTTGTATGGATTTCATATTTTCATAGTGAAGAAAGATTTTATTCTCTCTTGTAGACGTACGCACATCACAAACCACATAAAAAAAATCCCCATCTTGTGTGATTGTTGATTTCCTTGCTATTATTTTATTCTTTAATGCATTGATCGTGAGTGGTTTAAACTTATATCTCATCACATGGAATTTCGGTTGTTTCCAGTGCGCTAACACTTTTAGCTAAACATAAACCCATCCTCAACCCAAAAAAAAACACTTCATTGGCTTCTTTGTCTGAAACAATCTGTATGTGATATATTGATAACTCGCTCCGTGTTATGCTAAACTTCTTGGAATATGAAACAATCCATCTCAAAGCTAAGTGACTTCCAATCATATAAATCACATTATTAAGGAGATAGACTAAGGGAAAGGAAAAGATTTCTCCATAGTTAAGATGTTTGTTGCTCCTTTTAAGAGACTTCAAACCTATTGTTGGCAACAACAAAAAATCGGTGTGCGCGTGTCAGTGCCACATGGGCACAAGTTCTCTCTCACCTTAGACCTTGTGCGTGGATTCAAATAGAAAGACTTGAGTGATGTGCTCTCAACCATCTGATCAGCCATCTAAAGAAGGATCTAATGATTTGGAGGGGGAGGGTTCGTCCCTTAATGAGTTACTCTTGCCTCTAGAACGAGGACTTTTAAAAGCAAAATACCAAGACTTTGTTTAACTGCTAACAAAAAAATAAACCTTTTAAAAAGATATTTCATTCAAAGAACATGGACTTACATCATCTATAAAGTAAAATAAAAAGGTGGAAATGGCAGTGGTGACAAATTCGACACGGTAGTGCTGCCATAACAGCTGGGTTGGCAGCCTTTGGAGATGGTGGTGGTGTTGTGGTAGTTTGTAGGAGAGGAGGTGGAAGGTGGCAGGAGGTGATGGTGGAAGGTGGATGATGATGGGAGATGGGAGTGGTGCAACCTTTAGAAGATTTGAATCAATTCTCAAGGTTGTAGATGAAGCTAAATGGTGGCAACATATAAATGAATTAAATCAACTCCAAAATAGTGAAGGTAAATCATAAGAAGGAATCGAATCAACTTTGTTAGGAATCTACATACACTAAAGCAAAGGGTTGCTGAGTTGGACAGCCTATACGAACTTTGTTGGTTTTTAAATATTTTTAGAGAATGACACATGGACAATCCCATGTTTCCTCTATCCCTCCACATTTATCCTCTCCAAGTTCCCCTCCTTTGCTTTGCTACCACATTTCCCATGTTCTACCTCATCTAGCTAGTTACAATAACCTCTTCCAAATGCTCCTCTTGCCACTTGTCTTATGTTTTGCCTCATGCTCTGGAACTCCTCATCTTTGCTTTTCTCAATCTGTTACACATCCCATGTTTTGCAACTTCTATTTAGTTATGAAACTTTTGTCAGCCATGTTACCATGTTCTACAGCTTGATCTCTATGATTGTTTGACGACAAATGATGTCTTGCCCTATGTCCTACATCTTACAGCTTCAAACCATGGCGTCATCACAATTCATCTTGTGCCATGTGTCTTGATCTTTATTTGTTGATCAAACGGTGAAGATTTTGGCGATGACACCTATGTATTAAGGATACTCCATTTTCTAAAAATTCACTATTTCATATACCATTATCCACGTATGATACACACACAAACACATTAACTTAGTGATGCAAGAATCATGGGAATGGTAAAATGGAAAGGATAAGTTGAATTAGAATTTTATTTTATTTTTGCTAAAGATACATGATAGATTAAAGAAACTAATTAAATATATAACCCACATCGGTTAGAGAATATCACCGTTAATCTCTTTCCACAATCAAAAAGGACAGTATGACTTCTGAAATTCCTAGGGAATTAGTGGAAATGTCTTAGAGGGGGTGAATAGAACTATTTTAAATTCTTTTGAATCCTATTAAGTTTCTACCCTAATTAATTACCTCTCTTAGAAAGTACTTGTCTAGGCTGGTTGCTTAGTGACTTATGTTGTTTAGTTGGTGTTCAATTCACTAAGAGAGAGTGTGTGAGTTCACTGTTTTGCTACTGCCAAGCGTATCGGTTTGTTCAAGTACTAAATATGGAATGTGTTAATGAACAAGTATGAGTGCTGAAAATAAATAGGAGACAAGCACACAATCACTCACAAACGACACATGAGATTTATAGTGGTTTGGCCACTCCGAAGCCTATGTCCACTCTCCAATAGTCTACAACTATTACAAGGGAAAATCAATAAACACAAATACAGTGTCTCATACTTGGTGTCTTCGGTATACACTCATTTCGTTCCCAATGTCTTCGGCAAGGACTCACATACCTTGGGTGTTTTTTACCAAGGAACTCACAGCTTTAAATATCTCCGGCCAAGAAAATCGCTAAGTAAAATTGATTAAGTGTTTGGAGAAAACTCTCCCAGTAGCAAGCTCTCAATAGACAAGCATATGAACAATATAGTTCAACCATCAAGCTTCTAAAGAAACAAGAAACCCTCTACAATAGGCAAATATATACCAATGCTAGCTCAGTTGGCAGAGATAAAATCTCTAAAGTTAATGGCCTCATAAGTAGGCAAATATACAAATATATTGAGTGCAAAATATACTATAGTAGGATATGCAATTGTAGCTTAAACACTATGTAAATAACAGGCTATAGAGTGTATAGGATTTGCTCAATTGACTAACTTAAGGTCCTTATACTTCAAAGATGTAATCTCTTATATGTATTGCCTCTAACACAGACTAATATGAAAAGTAGAGACTCAAACAAAACCACAACAGATATACAATAAGAATAAGGGGACTATAAACTCACATTTGGCTGCGAAGAGTTGCATAGTGTGCTTACTCAAAAGAACATAAACAATGTATATGCCAATAACAAGCTCTAGATGTGTTCAACGGTGAACCAATTGTAGCAAAGTGATATACCAATCAACCACAATAAGCTCAAGAAGAGAAACAAAGTATTACCTTAGGCTCTGGCTCTCAAAGCTTTGGTGGTTCATGGATGTGAAAACCTAGCCTCATGAGCTTCAACAACTCAAAGTGAACTTCAACAAGCTCACATTCTCCTTTTCCTTGAAGGCTTTCAATACTTGATGCTTGAGTATACTAACATGAGAAAAGGAGGTAGTTGTAGAGAGTTTAGTGACGGTGCTCTATTTTCTCTCTTTCTTTGGAGGGTTTCCAGGTGCTCTCATGATTGCCAATCATTGGCTTTTATAGCCAAATGATTAGAGAAACATTTGGTCCTAGGATATTTCTAGAGAATCCTGTCATAATGGTAAGATTCGAACACAAACAACAAGAATCAAACTTTTAAAATCTAGCGGATTTTCGCCTTGATCGATCCTATGATCAATCATGCCAGTGATCATAGTAGTTAGAGATCTATTTCTTGCTCTGTTTGATTCCTACTCATGGACCATTGTGAGGCAACTATGGTCAAGGGATTCTAAACCTGTCATAGGTGCACTGTTTGGGTCTTAAAGTGTTTAAGTTAGAGTACTTCCCTCTTTACCTTTCTTGACAAGGCTAGCTTGAAACTTTGTGAAGTTTGGTCCTTGAGGGCCTTGCCTTGATCTTCATGGTCTTCTTTGGGCTTAGACATGTGCATATACATCTATTAACCCCACTTACAAACCATAAACATTTTGTCTATTAGATTTCCAATAGCATGAACACTCATACCTTTACAACCTGCCTATCAATTATGCCTTGTTAGGATAAAACATGGGTTGTGTTGTTGCCTTCCCTCTTCACATGATTAACTAAAACATTTCAAAGAAAACCCATAGGTCCAAACAATTTTTAATGATAGGATGGACATTCCATTCTATGTTCTCGAAGTCTTCCTTCAAAAATGGTAAATGTTTTGAGCATCCCCTTCAAGCCTTCGATAACCTGGGGGAAAAATTAGACAATTTTTAATGTAGCCACTAACAAGTGTCCTAGTTCATTTATGATAATAGCTTCAATACCAACTTGACTAGAGCTACAAAAACGGTGTAAAGGAAATGGGAAAAAAAAAAAGAAAAGATGCAATCACACACAAGACATAGCAATTTACGTGGTTCGACAAGATTTCCTATGTCCATGGATTCACACTGATTTCAAAATGTTCAAAAGAAAAGATGAGTGAATTGCACTATAGAGACTACCTTTTTTTTTTTTTCTTTAAAAAACTCTCTTTCAAAATTAGGGCTTTAACCCTTTTATACAAGCAATATAGAAGTGAAATCTCAATAATACCCCTAAAAATCTTTTTGGGTGTGTGTCGCCCCCTGCATCCCTGACAAGCCCAGCGTGGACCCGCATGTTAGGGGAGCCTTGCATTTTAAGGCCACCCAAACAATACTCCTCAATCAATAGTACTCCTAGCTGCCAATCAGACTCCATCCTCAATAAACCACACCATACAATTGGCTTTTATTTACCTTTAACCGCAATTCAAATAACCAATCTCAATTTGAATTGTCTCAAAGAACTCAACTATAATTAGATATAAAAAAATATTGATAATTCCCAGCAAAATCATTACTACCGGCTCAAAGTGATGTGTTCCCCCTGCATGTAGGGGGCATATTAGGGGCATTTTAGGAGGGGGTACCAAATCCCAACCGGGAGCCATGTGACTATGATGATCTCACTTAAAGTGGTTGGGATTTGGTGCGACCCCTAAGGTCATCCATGGTTAGACCAACATTAAGGGCCAACACATCATTGCTGAAAAAGTGATTTACACTTTTGGGGGGATGTTTTTCACTTTTTGGCGCTAATGTGTCAGCCCTGGCCTTCAATTGACCTAAGGGGTCACACCAAATCCTTTGGGCACTTTAGAGTAGTCATGAGAATTTGGTGCGGCCACATGAGGTTGCCTAAGTGAGAGCAACATCAGGGGCCAACACATCAGCTCCAAAAGTGAAAAGCATCCCCAAAAAGGGTAAGTCACTTTTTCGGCACTGATGTGTCAACCCCTAATGTCAGTCTCACCTTATGCTGACATCAGGGATCACACCAAATCCGAGGCAACAATATGATGATCTCACGAGGACATCAATTCATCTCCTCATCACAATCATCTTCTCAACCTCTTCATGAGTTTACTTTCCTCCTCGGCTTTGCTGCAAAAGCCTAGGTGTGACTTATGCTTGGGCTAGACACATCAACATCAAAAAGTGAAAGCATAACCCAAAAGTGTAAATCACTTTTTTGGGACTGATGTATCAGGCTCAGGTGCATTTCAATTTTTGACACTGATGTGTTTGGCCCAAGTGCAAGTTGCACTTGAGCATTCGCACCTAATTGGAACCGTATCCTCTGCGCCACCTTGTGGTGAGCCCCATACACAAAGGGGGGTGGGTAGTGTCTGGGGCTCACCACAAGGTGGCGCAAAGGATTTGAGTCCTACCTAATCCAAAGGGTTTCCTTTTTTTATTCACTCCCTCCCTTTTGTTATAGTTAAATGCTTTAGCAATTAAAACGGAGAATTCAAATAGAACATCTCAAGGCAAAGGTATTTGTGTAATATGTTCAATAATGTACAGTGTTTTGGTAATGGGATGTTCTTTTAACACCTCACTTATTTCTAAGTGCACCTCATTTAAAAGTCCATTTTTTGCTTTCCCAAAATATCCCAATATGAAAAGATTGTTATGCCCTTTTCAAACATTTAAAAAAAAAAACAAAACAGAACAAATCAAATCTTCTAAGCACATCTTACTCTCTCTCTCTCCAAAACTACATCTTCTTCCTACATTTCCCATTCTTCCCAACACTCCTCCATCTTCTTCCTAGGTATTCTTCCCA
>JAOXJP010171623.1:0-12662 GCA_025762735.1 Platanus orientalis
ACAAAACGTGTAGGCTGTTTTATAAGTCAAAAAACTCTCATAATTTAATTCTAGCCATCAAATATAAAGATACTCTCCCTTAAATCATGTGAAAGAGATTTATCCCTGCAAAAGCCCTATTTTGAAGCTAGTTACAACTTTGTCTTATATAATAAATTAAAATTCTCATTACGTTTCCAACTACCCCATACACAAAAAAGTGTTTATAAATTCTAATAAAAAGCTAGAAAAACCAAAATAAACTGAAATAAAATAGCAAATAAGGTCTAGCAACATGCCATCACACACATGTGGCCCCACAATCAAGGGAAAGTGGGCCCCACATGCCTCCAAAATAGTAAGTTGCTCAAAAAAAACCCAAATTTGTTCCAAATTAAAACAAACTTCTCATTTTTTATGTACCCCATGTAGACAATCCATAATCTTGACAAGTGGTCCATACTAACCCCATGTATGGGTCCCATCTAGGCTTCCATGTCTTCATCAAAACCATTACATATACAAAACAACCATTTATGATCGTTGTGGAAAATGATACTCTTATGACATACGTTCTTACCTATGAAAGATATAAAAACACCATAAAATTCTTGGAACTTTTAAATGAAACTTCAGGAAATGTTGTAATAAGCCATTATACACCTAGAAACCATTAAACATCATTAGACACTTAGGTATTAATAGTTGGAAACCGACACCCTTGAGACACGTTATTGTGCATATCTAGAAGTTGTGTTGGAGATTGGTAAAAATACTATACGCTAATGCTATAAATCCATAGAGTTAAGAAATGATAAATAAGCATCCATGATACAAACTCATAACCTAACAAGGATCCATATATAAAAGAACAAATTTGGCCAATGGCCGTAGGACAAACAAAAGGGTCATGGCTTTGGTGCAATGGCAATGACTTGGGTTGTCAATGTGAAAATGCGGGTTCGAGTCTCGTGGGCAGCCATTTTGTGCAAAAAGCCAACGGTTAAGTTTGTCTCCAGCTCACTCCTCCCAGCACCCCATAGTTATAGGACCAACACTGAATAATGACCTTTTTATCTAGCCAACAGCCTTAGTACAAGCTTCCAAAAGTACCTCGCAATGCAGGAAAAGTAATATTCAGTCCAAGTCTCAAGTCTCATTCCAAGCCACAACCTCATGTCTGCAAACCAATGAATCAACATGAAGTTCTAAACTTGTAAACATAATCTAAATATTATTAACTTCACCTAACTTATGCTTTGAATTTAACATATTATAGCCCATGCACAACTCTACGTTGGAGTTGCATTTGCCATAATTTTTACCAAATAACTAAAAAATAAAAAATACAGAGAAAAAAATAGTACATAGAAAAACATATACAATATGTTTCAATGTGTCTTAACATGTTTACTAACATTTTTCAGTATTTTTAATTTTTAATTATTTAAAAAATAGATATTTTTCTTGCCAAATATACTGAAGTATATCAGAATGTAGAGCATGGGTAGTAATACTATATATAAAAATTTAGACAAATTCATGTTCATTTGGTATGATTTCTTGATTGTTTAACATTTTTTCCTTATTTTTTGAAATAAATATTATAATAATTTATCAAGTGAAATAATCTTTCGACTCAATGGAAGTGTAGATCAGGCATAAACATTATGTATATAAAAGATCTACACTAAAAAGAGATGTAGTTTAAGACTTATCAAAGTTTTTGTCAAAATTGAGGTTTAAACTTCAATCCTTAGATCCGAGTCCTTATCCTTGTTTTTTATGTAAATGGACTCAAATGGAGTCCATAGATCTCTTAAGAGATGCAAGATGTATAAAAAATAAAGAAAAAAGAAAGATTGGATAATTTTCTAGAGGGCAAAAAAGTGGGAGAGAATAAGGCTTTGATACATTCCGAAACCGATACGTATTGACCGAAAGCCTTCAAAATTAAAGGTTTTCTATACAAAAAATATAGTCTATCGTTAATACGTATCGATACGTATCGGCAATACCATGTATTTTTAAAATTGCAGAGCAATTTTGTCTCCATAACTTGCGAAACCGATACATATCGGCTAAAACCAATATATATCGATTGAAACATGAAACCATGATCTGGCTAGAGGCCATTAGAGATAGTTTTCATAAGAAGTGTGTCCAGAAGTAAAACAAAGATGACAAATTTTAACATACTTCTTTCAAAGAACAATGTATCTACAATGATGGTTGTGATGCGAGACACAAAACAACCTTTCCTCAAGGCAAGGCCAAATGAGATTTTTGGTTTAAATTTTTTGTTTAACCACATTTAAATTTTTTTTACCAATTTTAGGTTAAATCTAAGTTTTTTTTTTTTTTTTTTTACTTATGTTTCTGTGTGGGGGGGGGGGGGGGAGGGAGTTATTATTTTAATTAAAAATAGGTTTTATCTATATAATATTAATTTTTACAATTTAAATATTCTATTTTTGTCACTTCTCTTTATGCGATACTATTGGGGGGGGGTCAAAACTTGTTTGAAATGATTTTAATGAAAAGAGAATTGTCAGTAAACTGAATAAACAGAATGGAGGGATCCTCGCCATTCAGAACAAAAGCTTGCACCAAGCTCCTAGCCTTCGCTTTGACCATCATTCTACGCAGCAAAAACTACCAAAATGAACAAATAGGGCGATAGAGGATCCCCTTGTCTAAGACCCCTTCCTCCTTTAAAGATATCTTTGGGAGACCCGTTTACCAAAACCAAAAACAAAGGGGAAGAGATGCAAATCTTGGTCAAATTCCTATATTTACTCCCAAAACTCATTTGATTAAGAACCCAATCAACATAGCTTTAATTAACATGATCATAAGCCTTCTCCATATCCACCATGCACACCATCCCCGATCACCCCGCCTTGGCCATAGTATCAATGTATTCATTTGCAAGAAGAGAGCAATCAATCATTTGCCTCCCAGGCAGGAAAGCATGATGTGACTCAAAAATGACTCATGCCAATGTAGCTTTAAACCGGATCGCAAGCGTCTTAGCCAATAACTTATAAATACACCCCCACTAAACTGATCAGTTTGAAGTCTTTCAACTCCGCGGCTCCTTTCTTCTTCGGAATTAGCGTGATGAAGGTAGCACTCAAACTTTTGTACCATCTATTCGCAAAATGGAAATTAGCAAAGGCTGCCATAACTCATTTCCCACCACTCCCCAACAAACTTTCAAGAACTTGGGCGGAAAACCGTCTGGACCAGGTGCTTTATCATCTTCCATAGATTTAAGAGCTAAAAGGACTTCCTCATCCAAAAAAGGTCTCTCCAACCATCTGCTCATGCCCTCTTCAATTCGGTCAAAAGCCACCCCCTCTAAAGTTGGCTTGTTGGGAATCGGGTCAGTGTATAAGTCAGCATAATATTGCTCAACTGTAGATCTAATCCGCTCTTGATCATAAACCCATTCACTTGCCACTTTCAACCTATGCATAGTATTGACAGACTGCCTCCAATTTGTAATCTTGTGGAAGAACTTCGTGTTCCGGTCACCCTCCTTGAGCCAGGAGGCTTTAGATTTCTATCTCCAAGAAATTTCCTCCATTCTTAAAATTTGATGATATTCCTCCACCATCCTCTTCTTAGCCTGCTCATTTTCATCAAAACTACTCACCATCTCCTTTTGCTCCAAGCGATCCATCCTCCCCAAGCAAGATACCTTCCTAGCTTCAATTTCCCCAAACTTCTCTCTACGCCATTTGCTTATCCATTCCATTAGTAATTTCAAGTGTTGAGCAAGAATAAAGCTGGCTGACCCCTCCTTCACCTCTTCTTCCCACCACCCCTTCACCTTTTCAACAAACCAGGGACTTCCATCCACATAAGCTCAAATCTGAAAGGTTTCAGAGCATATAACTAACATAAAGGCCTGAACAAGATAGGCGCATGGTCAGACCCCGGGTTTGGGAGAGCTTCCTAGATTAATCTCGACTCCACTTCCATCCAATCATTCGTGAATAGAAATCTATCCAATTTGCACGTGTTATATGCGCTTCTTGATTTCCAGTCCAGGTAAAGCAAGCACCACTCATAGGAAGATTCACTAGGGATAAGTCCTGAATGAAGGAATTAAACAACTTCATATGACGGGACATACTTCTAGCACCCAACCTTGCAGTTGGAAATCTGACCGCATTAAAGTCATCGCCAACACACCAAGGAACATTCCATTCCGCATGGGCTTTGCACAAATCTTCCCTCAACAAACCAAAGGTTGTGTGATCACAAGGGCCATACACACTGGTAAACGCCCACACCTTCTCAAATCCCTTCAACCTGTAGAGAATGGAAACCGAATAATCGCAGACTCTAGAATCCAGCATCTCCAGCCAACTCGTATCCTAAGCCACCAAAATGCCCCCTGCATTTCCCATTGTTGGTTTGTGGACAAAATCGAACACCCGTCTCCCCTAAAGGTCCCTAGAAATCTTTATATCAATAAGTTGGATTTTCGTTTCCTGCAAAGTGAACAAGTCAAAATTTTCCCTCTTCAAAAAATCCCTAACCCCCCATCTTTTATCCTCCCTCCCAAGACCCCCAACATTCCAAAAGCAAATGGTTGGCATCATCATAACTATCAGTTTTATGCTTGTGTTCACCCCTAACCCCCTTCCTCCTACTTCATCCTCTCTCTGGACCATCATATTTGATATCCGATGACCACCATACTTGATATCCGAGTGGAGGTTCTTCAGTTCCCTTGATCTGTGACCCCCATTTGGCCTATTTACTATTGCCTTCGGTCGCCTTGGGATCCAACTACGCCTGTTTTTCGATTTCCCAAAAAAAGTCTTTAAAACGTTGTTCTAATTCTTTGAATGAATAACCCAACCTTCGTTTTACCTCGGCTACCTTCATGATGACCCACTCAGACTTGCAACGAGGAAGGGGGAGCATCATCAAAGGCTCCACTTCAGACAACAGATCATCTTCCTCCCACTCTCTGTAGAGATCCCTTTCCATTAAATCAACCGCCACAGAGTAGTCACCCCATTTCTTCTTTATGCCCTTTCTAGCTTCCAAAGGTTGCCCCAGGCCAAATTCCCCTTCCATCGGTCCCATCTCAACTAAATCTCTGCCAGAATAATTGACCGGCAAAATATCCCGACTGCATTCACCTCCAGAGCCCAGGTCATTTCGAACACACTGCTCACCCCTAAATTAATCCTCACAGCTCCACTCACATATTTGCATGGCATAGTGTTGGAGCTAGGTTCAAAATGTCGGTTTGGCCTAAATAAGACATATCTGGAAGAAATATTATAAAAATTGTGGAAACTAAGGAAACATATTCTAACCTAACTACATAAGCATCGAGCAGATGGATTCATTAGGAATGATAGCTTATTTTAATACATAATCATAACTTATTTTAGTACATAATACACTTGTATTATAACATTCCTAATAAACACACATGCATTCATTTGGATTTTTGTGTATAATAGTTGATAAACAGATTATAATTTAACTCAATAAACACAAGGGACCAAATAAATTCTCTTATACTCTCTCTCTCTCTCTCTCTCTCTCTCTCTCTCTTATGAATTCTTCTTCCTCTTCCTCTACTTCGTCGTTTTATTTCCCATGGCATTAATTGTTTTTCCATATGTTTTCTAAGCATGATGGCACAATGTTGACATTATGCAATAATACACTACGAAAGAATAATATTTGCTCACCATGGCAACATCATACGTTATGTCGACCAAACAATTGAAGTTTTATAATGTAGTTAATGTTTCGTGTTGGTCTTAGTCAACATGGAACATGACCTGGAGAACTTGGATCATAAGCTTATTAACATAAAAGTTCTTGAAGAGAGTGGATTGGTAGGAGTGGGGCATTAAAAATCCATTTCCCTTATCTATAAAAAAATATATATTTCCCTCTTAATTTACTTTCATTAATCAACTATTTTTACAGTTGAAGCTGGCTAAGTAGATTCAGGAGGAAAGGACAATGGCTCATTGCATGTTGCATTGGTATTAGGTAATTTGGATAATTTTGTATCTTAAGACTCAATTGGCAACTATTACCACAAACAAACAAAAAATTGCTGACATCTTGCTTTTAGGGGTGAGAAAAATGATCATTGTAGTCCCTTTATCTCTCTCGGATCTGTTTGTCCCTTTAGGTTTCAGAGGGAGGAACCATAGTCTCAAATCACCCTCACCATTTTGAGAAGATTCAATTTGGTTGTTAGGAGCAAATCTAGGATAGGCACCTTGTAAGGACCATCATTCTAACCTAAGTAGTAACTTGGTAACCAACAAGGACATACAATTTCTTACAGGAGTCTGTTTCCTGCATAAAATATCAGACACAAGCTGACACTTTACCTGGAAAATTTCTAACTAAATGGATTTTGTGTTTTGGGCTACTAGCCTTTTTTCTGTTTGGGGGGTGTGCACGGGGGCGGGGTTGTTGTACTAGTAACCTTATTGAACATCACCTTACCTAGATATATCATATTTTGGCAACCCTGAACTGTCCTTTAACAATGAAACTGCTATTAAATGGTTCTCAATCTGGTTGCAGAGGAGCAGATCCGCAGCTTGTAGGCAGGGAGGGTAAAACCCCTCTCCAGCTTGCAGCAGAGTCAAACTTCAATGACGAGGAGGTCCTTGCTTTGTTAACTGACACAAACAGATGACAATGTTAGAGAGGATCATTGAAAGGCCAAACACACAGGAGACGTACATTTCATTATAGAATGAAGGTATATTTTTTTGTATGGTTATGTTTCAGAAACTTGGTGTCTGATTCCCCACTGGAGGGAGAGCATCCACCAATAGTTTTGTGATTTAGAGCGAGAGTAGGTTGGCATGCCCTGCATGTGGTGGTCCTTGCACCATGGACCCAATGAGTGTAAGTTAACGTGGCCCTGTTACTCTGGAGTCTGAGAGCTGCTGTGGGTTCTCTTGGGGCTCTATAATGCTAGAGCGTTTTGTGTCTATTTATTGGGTTTGGTTTATTTCTTTCAGTTGAGGGGCTTTAGGGGGATTTCAGTTTGGGGCAGTGTGTGGTTTGTACATTTGTTTGTCAAAGTCATCCCTGTTAATATGTGTAGCTTTACTGGGATGATAACTCCTCCTAATGATCTATGTTGGGTGAAGGCAAACCTATACCAAGCCGATGTATAATTCTTTTCTTTATCCAAAGTATGGTTTTATGTCCATTATAACTGTTCATGAGGGAACGGTCTTAGGTCAGACCATTATTGTATATATGTAAACTACGGCAGAATATAAGAAACACTATTTACCTATCCATGTTATAATGGTTGTGTAGTCCAATTATCCTTTTTTTTTTTTATAGGTAAAAAAAAATACTTATATACATCAAATTTTGTTTTCAATATTAATTACCTTTATCAAATCAAATACTTATGTTATATATTGCAGAAAAGGAGAAAAAAATGTAAAATAGTGGGAAAAAAAAGAAGAAAGAATCAGCATGGTTTCGGATGTTATATAACTATTTTAACAGTGAATAACATCAAGGTTACAACAACCCTGTTATATATTAGTCTAAACACCGATCAAAAGAGGTGACGCCATGTCTTTCCGGGAAGTCCAATCTTTGGGGCGTTGCAGTGCATGTGTAGCACCTACTCATGAAGTGTGACCTTTCTAGACGTCAGGTTGCCTAACCATGGAGTTATTTACCACGTTTTTACCTACTGTTCCACTGAGGTTTTAGTTCGTAAATTATTTTGTTAGAATAAGTAAACTAATAGATCAATTTTTTCTAGATATTCTACATTGAAGTGACCTCCAACCTGCACAGTTTTGATTTAGAGGACATACTCCCATCTGTGTAAATTACAAACTGGGACACAAGCATCCACCTGGGTTTTCTTGTTTGCCAGTTTCTTGCAAGACTATCAACGGATTTCTCCAAGTGAAGGTCTCTCAATGGGCTATCCTTACCCGGGATGACCATATTGGCCTTGATAGTATAAGAACCTGAGATTCTTACCATCCTCAAAAGAGGTAAATGCCATTTTTGAGCTTTAACAGATGGATGACTCGATAGCACATAAATCTGGACTGTGTAATTGGCTCATTGCCTACCAGCTGAGTCATTGCGCAAAATTTCTAATCCTTTCAATCTGGGTGTAAAAATGATCTTGATATATAAAAACCTTAAACCCTCTACGGTCCAAACGTGGGTGTGATTTGACACCCTTGAGATTTGAATTTTAAACTTTGTCAGATTGCACTCACCTTTGTGGCTGTGATAGACCCCCTCGAACTGTAGGGGGATTTTAGGGATATTGAACTGTAGACAATCTCCTCTCATGAACCATGTGAATGAGTGTACGCTGAAATTATGATTTGTTATCCTAGGTGATCATAGAAGGGGTGAATAGGATCTTTTTCAATTTAAACTTAATTTTATAATTCAGCCCTAATAATTTTGATCCTAATTTAATTTAACTAATCGAATTCCTTAATTTAAAAGTAGTTAGATCAACTCAATGTTCAAATATTGGTCTAGTCTTAATCAAGTTCAATACTTTCCAATCAATCACACAGCAAAACCCTTTTTACTTCATTATTTTAATTTATCCTTTGCACATTAATCATCAAACTACAGTTAACTTGAATTAATCTATTAACGCTATAATCTAATTAATTGCAATTAATACTTGAATATGACACAATAAAGAACTTGGTTAATTTTCAATTCAGTCGTACACAGAATGAAAGAGCTATTATTATTGTAATCAATTTATTAAGTTTGATTAAGTCGCAAGGTCATGCACTTAGGAAATTGTTCCAATCTTGTTTAGTTGATTTATAGTTAATTTATGTGTGTTTGATATTTTCAAGAATGTTTCAATACAACAAATGAATCATAGAAACAAACACACCAAGGCACACAAGATTTTATAGTGGTTCAGCGTTCACTTCTGAAAGCTTGTCACAGAGCTAGTGATTTTTTATTAATCGACTAACTAATCTATTACAAGAAAAAACAATAAAACTATAAACCAACTTACTGACCCACGAAAATCCTCTTGCTTGTAAGCTAAATGCGTCCAATGATTCCAATGGACATCCCACGCACCTTCAGTGATTTTGGCGGAGCTAATCTCGACTCCCAATGACTCCAATGAGAGCTCCAACAGTTGAAGTTAATGTAAAAGAGATTCAGAGATAAATCTCAACAGAAGTGCCTCTCAATAAGCTGATTTTACAATTGTAGCACACTTTTATAGAATTTTGTTGTAAAGCCTTTTGGGGTTCTGTCTCACAACTTTCAATCAGATTTCTGAGTGCGTGAAACCTAGATATACTCTTCTCTTTATGGATTTACAATAGTATAGAACAATATCTCACAAAATCTTGACAAAGTTTTGCCAATATGCAAATAAGAACCTTCAAGAGCTTCAAAATCACGTTAAGAGGGTAGGGTTTCTTGTTATGTCTTTTTGAAGAGTCCTGATATTTATAGATGTGTGAAAATATTGCCCAAGATTGCCCTCAAACAGACAAAAAATCAAGGCCCTTGATTTTGCAAGCTGGCCGATTTTCTCCATATTTGGCAATTTGGATTGGTCCAAACAATTTAGATTGATTCAAATGGTTTCTGTCAGTCTTGATCATCTCTTGATAGCACTTGGATCAATCCAAACTGCATTTTGGATCGGTCAACTATGTGTTGGATCAGTCCATGCATTTTGGATAGGGGTGGGCATGAGTCGGGCCATGTTAGGCTTTGGACTCATGTCAGGTTTAAGCCTAAAATTTTGTTAATATTTAGGCGCAAGCTCGGCCCTATTGATTTCATCGGGTCTCAGGCCCGCCTATAAATTTCTTAAAACATTAATACTGAGATTGAGGTTCAAACTTAAGATCTATTATGTAATAGTGTAATGTTCTAACTGGTTTAATTATTTTATTAGTTTTTAAAAGCTTACAAAACTATACATTTAAATTTTAAGAATTGTTTACTTAAAAAAAAATCCTTGATTTTACTAAGAATTGAATCCAAGATATTACCAAATTTTGGGTTGAGCTGGATTTGGGCTGACCCAAGTCCATTCTCACCCCTAATTTTGCATTGGTCCACTCTGCCTTTGTTAGCTCCTGTGCATATGAGCTCCTGTAGGATTAGTCCATACTCTAGTTTGGATCGATCCAAGTACCCTATTGTTTGTATTTTTGGTCATTTTTTTTTATTAAAAGTTCAAATTGAAGAACTAAAACCGAAAAAGAAGAACACCAAAGAAGAACACTGCTATAAACAGGATTAAACTACAACAGAGACGCAAGCCAAGAAAAGAGATGACTTAGGCGATCGGGACACTTCCCCGTCTACCTTACACAACTAGCAAACTGGCCTTTTATAGACAAACCTAAAGCCGGATTTCAAACACAAAACAAGCAGATTTATTACACATAGACTGCCACGTTGGATAGTTCACATGCGTTCAGCTGAAAGCCATGTGATGGCATGACGTGTCTCCTTTAGTCGCTATCAAAGTCAGCGGGGTCATCCCAATGACCGACAACAGGCGAAGATTATGCAGAGCTGTCCCCAAGGTACCCAATACGATCAAAAAATGCCAAAAGACTATCAAACAATCTCTTTGAGATGGGATGTTGTGGGTCCGCAAAAGGGTATGTTACAATCATGACTGGAATCTCTGCATATGACTGTTGGTTGAGAGTACACATGTGATCTTTAAACATTACCCAGTCTGCAGAGTGTACTTCTTATTCTTCTGCAAGGTTATACGAGTACCATTGGATCATCTCTGCTCGGGCGTCATGAGCATAGTACACCATTTCTTCTTCATTATCTCTGATGATGTCTGTAGGGTTCTTGAATGTAATAATGGTGTATTTACGATGGTGTACTTGTAACATTTGCTGCCAGGTGGGAATGAGATGAAACCACTTGAGGAACTTCATTAATCCTACCTGTTTGATGGTGAGGCTTGGGTTTATTAAACACTGGTTTAGGTAGGCAAACAGTCAAGGGATGTCAAACATAAAGGCTACGGTATAGGACTCAAAGAGATACCATAGGTAACAAAGGGTTTCAGGCGGTACATGGTAGTAGTTTTAGATATAGTGAGGGATAAGGTATGGGTAGTCTGGATGAGGAATGTGCTTGAAGATTCTTCCATGATTGAAGATAGAAATTTCCAGGTAGGTATGGAAGTTCGAATGGCTTCTCTTGGTTTGGAGGAATTCAAGGACTTTGGTTCTGACTTCAAAGGGTAAGTCATGGACTGGCTCGAGAGGGTATACCAAAGGGATTGACATGAGAGACTTGAGAGGTCTACGAGAGAAATAGTCAGTAAGGATATTGTTTGTTCTTTTAATGTTTTTGACCTGAAAATCCCATCGGAAAAACCATTGTGCCCATCGGAGGAGTTGAGGATGGGGTAACAATTTTTTGTGAAATTGCAGCATTCTAGGAAATGCACTCATGTCCATCTCAACAATGAAGTGATGTCCAATTAGGTGGAATTGGAATTTCTCTATAGCTCTTTTCACAGCTAGTATCTCCTTGAAAGTATAGTGGTATTTTTGTTCAGCTTCAGAGAAAGCTCCACTCTTGTAGCCACACGGTTTCCTGATTCCTTGAAGTTCTTCGAAAAGAACTACTCCCCATTGATTATTATTGACATCTGTCTGTAGTATCCTGTGACCATTTCCTGGTATTTGGAGAGGAGGAAGATCTTTTGAAAGTTTTTTCAATGTACAGACTGTTGCAGTATGTGTCTGATTCCAAGGAGGGGGATTCTTCTTGAGTAGTTGTGAGAGAGGTCATCGATATTTGACAACTTTGTGAATAAAGTCAGCCATATAATTGACAAGGCCAAGAAATTGTTGAATTTGTTTGACAGTTGTCAATTTATCAGGAAAGTCCTGTAGGGCCTCGGAGATGTGGGGCTGCAACGTGTATTGACCATTGATGATATGCATGCCAATAAAGTCTACTTTTGTTGTAGCGATTATCATCTTTTTTTTTGAAAGCATGATGCCATATTCTTGGACGATAGTCTTAAAGTGTTGCAGAAGTTCAAGATGAGCCTATTGATCAGGAGAAAACATGAGAATGTCATCAATGTATATCAATGCATTATTCAAAATTGGTTGAAAAATAGTGACCATGGCCTTCTGGAAATGGGAAGGGGCATTTTTAAGGCCAAAGGGCATGACAGTCCATTGAAAATGATGGTTAGGGATGAAAAAGGCCGTTTTGGGTCTGTCAGCTGGATCTATACCTAATTGCCAAAATCTTGCTTTAAGGTCAAACTTGGAAAATACAAGGGCATTCGTCAAATGTTGGAACAATGACGATCTCTGAGGGATAGGGAATTTGTCATCAGCCAAGAAATGATTCAAGGGTTAATAGTTAATGACAAGGCGGAGTTTGTCACGTGCTTGTTCTGCTCTTTTGTTGACATAAAAAGCTTCACAAGCCCATGGGGATAAAGTGGGTTCGATCAGTCTCTCTTGTTCAAGTTATTGAAGTTCCTGAACCGCTAGGGCGTAATGGGTCGGGTTCAAGCCCCGATGACTAGCCTTAGTAGGGTTTATGTCTTCATTGAGCTTGAATGGGAGTCAAACAAAGAATTGAGAATTCTGCCAAAGAGGATTTGGATG
>JAOXJP010171634.1:0-12662 GCA_025762735.1 Platanus orientalis
TATTTGATTTCATGAGATGAGATAAGTGGTCCTTAAGTAACATAGTAGGATCTTAGGTACATTGGAATGTGTGGAGAGATCTGATTATCCAGTTCTTGTAAACCTAAAAGTTTACAGCTATAGGTGATACTGGACACATCACTTATAGGGCTGTTACATGTAGAGTTGCAATATGATAGAATGATATAATCTTAGTCACTAGAGTGAGACTCTAAGCTTGCATGTGGGTGCATTATATACATGCATTAAAAGGGATCGATCTATTATGAACACACTTAGTAAAACATCGTTGTCAGGATAAGTGTTTGTCAAATGTTTTCAAAACTATATTATAATTTATATTTTTAATTTAAAAAATATTTTTATCAAATAAATGTTTTAAAATGTCTAATTGATTCATTAAGTTTCTAATGATAATGTTTTAATGACCATAGGGGTTAGACAGTGATTATTTTATTATCCTGAAGGTCATTAAGGAATATTATGAAGTGAAATGACATATTTGTGAAATATCTGTAAGGAACTGCCTCATTGTTATTTTCTTATCTTTGGGAGTTCAATTGTAATATGTAACAGATATTATTGCAATTAGTGGTGTGTCAATTTGTAATTAACAAAAGAGAGAGTGTCCTTAATGCAGTTTGACTTAAATTAAGGATATTGAACCCCACAGCCTAAGGATAAGAATCCCATAAGGATCCCACACCCCTAGGGTTACTTTGGCTTCTTAGATACTTTATAAATAGAGGTATCCATGTTCAAATAAGGTTCTATAACTTTTCTAGAAGTGGGAGAAGCGCAGAAAATTCTAGAGCAGGTGTGGATACTTTGGAGACCGGGTCTTGGATTCTTGTGTCTAATTAATTGATTGAGGTAATTCTAAACCTCATTTGTGATTAAATCTTAGAGAGTCATACGATGATCATGGAAAAACATATTTAGATATGTGATTGATTAATGAACTTTACTAATTTTAATGTTTAAGAACGGTAATCTTTTTTTAAGGTGATCTCCTGAAAATCCAAAAGAAAAACATGTTTGACTCATTCCTCTATAGAATTAGAATTCATTTTCCTATCATCGGTAAGAGGAAGTAGAGTTAGAATTACAATGGAAAATCTAGGACTGTACACCTGAAGCACAATCATGTGAAGGGTATTATCACTAAAGACATTATATCTAGAGAACTTGGTGAACCTGCTACCAAAAGACCTTAATAATAAGTTAACCTCATCTACACCAAGGGGAATGAGACTGTTAAGCCTATTAAGAGTATTTGGTAGGCACCCAACCTCACAATCCAAGGTTCAATGGAAAACCAACCTAACTGACTCTTATGTTCAACGAGCAAACAAGCCAAATATAGCCAACTTGTAAGTATAACTTTCATTTAATGAAATTTGTCCCTTTCTGTGGTGATCTTACAAAATGTGTTTCTTGTAGATGAATTGTATGATGTTCTTATAGAAGGTATTTCCTGTAGAACATGTGTTGATTACTTGTGAATACTTCTTCGCTAATGATGAATGTTGCGAAGTTGAGTTCTCTTAATGAGTTAATTGGGTTAGAGCTCTTGATAGAAACTCACATATCCGAGTGTGAAAACTGGTCTTCTTCTATGAGATTTAGGTTGTCTCTAGAACACTCCTTAAATTGGGATATAACATAAACCTTAAAATGTTAAACTGTGTGAATGAATAAACCCTTGCTATCAATATTGTGTGTATGAAAATTTGTTTGTTAATAAGATTAGTTCAAGGTTAGTCCATTGTATCTCAAAAAACAATATCATGTTTACACTATGCAAAAGTTCAAGGTTGACATCACATTTACTTATGTGTTGCGAGCTCTCTTAAAATCCCATAATACTTGTTCTGAAAATTTTAAAATAAGTATGGCATTATCAAAATATTTTTAAATCTTGAACTACAATTTCCTTGTTTCAAAAAACGAAAATAGAGAAGATGCTTGCCTAGAATCAATGAGTGATGGCAACAACCTAACTCACCTTCCTTATCTCTCAAAGACGTGTGGGAGTGGGTTAAGTTGCCTTATTGCCGCATGCCTCTCTCTCCCTCTATAAATAGAGTATGAATGAAGCAAAAAATGAACTTTTGGCATTAGGGTTTTCTCAGGGAAAAGAAGAGAGAAGGAGCTTTAAGCGGTTGTTGTTGTGTGTTTTCTAGAGACTCTCCAATGAAGAGGAAAAAAACTTTGTGTACTTCATCTTCTTTATCTCTCTTTCCTTCTTTCTATGTATTAGTTCTCGAACTCAGTTTTCTTCCTTGAAAAGAGCACGGCCTTTAATTCTTGGTACCAATGCTCTTTTGGATCCATACTCTCTATTGAGAGAGGTCATTGTATTTAACTGAGTATCGTCCTCTTGAGATCTAGTATTCTCCTTGAGATAAATCATCTGGATCTGTTGAGGGATCTTTATTTGAGAAAACCATTTGACAGTAATGTTATACTGTTGGATTTTCTTCAAAACTAAACCCTAAGACTTTTAGGCTTTAAGAACAAAGTGGGGTGTCATTTGTCTTTGCCGGAGAATGGAAATCCATAGAGAGAAAAGGGTTCTAGTGGAGTTAGATTGTATCCCAGAGTTAGCTTAATTACAATCCCTTACATGTTATTGGGAAGCCTCAACTATCTTCAAAAAACATGATAACGACACCTTCTATGATGAGATGAATCGGTTAACTAAACCTTAAATTGAAGAAGATAAGAAAACTGAAAAAACTAGAAAACCGCAACTTGGGTTTGAGGTGCAACTGAGATTATTGATCGCGACTGAAGTAGCCGATCACGACTAATTAAACTAGAGATCCGTGAATGAGTAAGCAAGTCACAACTGACTGGAAATCCGCAACTGTTAAGTTGTTCTACGATTGACTTGACAACTCGTGGTTGGATTGTTGCCAGCGACCGATCCTCATTCACGGCTGAGTTGAAGATAATTTTAGATTATTCCATTGTTGTTAAACTTCGCATCACCACGAAACAAACAAACCTGCATCATTCCATTATAGAATATGTTTTTGGTTGGACCCAATGATTTGACGTTCCACATTTTAACATTCGAATTTAAGAGACTTAGATTAGTAATTGGATTAAGGTTTTGTTGCTGTTGTATTCAAGAATTTGAGATATTGGTCATGCTACATGATACACTGATTCAGATTAGACATGGAGATTTATTTTACAATAAGAATGTAGTATATCTTCAAAGGCAAGCTATGGACACCAATTAATTTTCTGAATGTAACCAAAGTATAAGCATGTGAGGGGGGATCCCCATGCATAAACTTAGAAATGATTCAACGATCACCTATTAAGCCTTGGGATCTAATGAAGAAGTTGACTAATCAAAATACAAAAAATTCACAAACCAGCAGAAAGGAGAGAGAGAGAGAGAGAGAGAGAGAGAGATCAGAATCTCTCATTCAAGTTGTAAGCACCCAACAGATGGACACGTACAGCAGTAGCCATATCTGGGGTCTGAAACACACTTCTCGAGCATAGACATGAATGAACACATACTACAGTAGCCATATCTGGGTCTGAATCACACTTTTCGAGCATAGACATACATGCATGTGCACAGATAAGCCACACGAAGCTAGCACACAGAAGTAAATAAGAAAGTAAGCCAGGCACACCCACAACGATGCAGAGCCTTTGGAATGTTTAACATATCCATATCGTGTAACAAAGAAAATCGAGTCACTTACAGCGTATCAGTATCAACAATTGGGACATGCTTCTACATTACAGCTTCCAGACTAAAAGAAAAAAGCTGGTAATCACAGATGATAGATTCCATTATCTCATACCCTCGATAACAAATATTTATGGAGTTTTAGCTAATCAAAGGAGTAACTGAGTTCAGATCCTCTCTTGACCTTAAAGTCCTGCCTATTGCCCTGTTTGCACTGCTGTGTGACACATACCCTAAAAAAAATTCAAATTTAGGTGGTGCATTTCATATTTTGGGGGTATGTGCAGTGAACGGCCGCGCAAGGCTGGACATCAAGGTCAGGAGAGGATCCTGAGTTTTGGTCCTATCAATGAGCCAAGCCGAGTCTCGGCAGCTGCAAAGGCTGTTTTGGTCTTCTTTAGGGCTGTTTATGAGCCAAGCCAAGTCATTAGCTGAGCTTTAGCCTTCTTTGGAGCTCATAGAGCTGAGTCTGAGCTTCCAATTGAGCTCATTTAGCTTAAGTGAACTTGAACCGAGCAACACTAGGCTCCCCTCCTAAAAGCTCGGCTCATTAAAAAATTGATTATCTCAAATCCAAAAGCTTTTAGATGGTTTTATTGTACTCATCGTTAAAATCATTTTAAGTTATTGATTTTTTAGAGTGATGGATGACTACTCAACTATTTATGGGCTGTCGGATCTGTTTCAATCAGTTATTTCTAGACTTTAGGAACTAGTTTCGTTCATGGATATAGGACTTTAAGATGCGAGGCATGAAACAATAATTGAGTGTGAAGGCCTGAGTTGAGCCTGAGCCTATTCCTATGTGCCCACCCTGGGTCTCCTCATAAGTTCCCTGACTGTCATTGACAGCAGATGTACCCATACTTATTTCTCTCTAAGCACTGGTTTTATAAAAATGAAATAGATGTTCTGTCCAGGATTTGGTGTCCAGGACACAGTTGACTTCACATAGAATAAAATGGACAGGGGTTAGATGAAATTTCAAATTCTCACCCATTTTATTTCAAATGAAGTCACTGGTGTCCTGGACACCAAATCCTGGACAGGAAATTTGCTCCCTTATAAAAATCAAGTGGTTCCACCTACCAATGGCTCACATAAGTCGGCACGAACTTGATCCACCCATGTTTTATAATGTAAACCTCAGTTCTATAGCGTAAACCTAAGACAAGTGTGGACCATATATTTGTCCTATGTTTAGGACTTTGGAGAGGAAATCATCTACAGTTTCAAATCTCTTTACAGTTCGAAGAATCATATCACAGCCACAAAAGTGGTTGTGATTTGATTGAAATTTAAAACTCAATTCTTGAGGGTATCAAATCACAGGCCCATTTGGACTGTAGAGTGATTTCAAACTGTAAATGAGGTGGATCAGAAAACCCTATGAACAAAAAGTCCCAAATGGCTTAGTTGTATATTGTTTATACGAAAATGTAAATTAAATTTCAAAGTTGCTCATGTGAAAATGAAATTAGACGAAATATGAAGAGGAATCATTCATTATATCAATAACAGTCATGTTGAAATCGACAAGTGATGTGAGTTGGCAGCAAGGTTCAAAATGTTGGTGTCGGTAAAAATGTTAGTAAGGTCAAAATAAGAGGTATTAGAAATGTCGAAAATATCAAAAAGAAATATTATAAAAATTGTAAAAACTTAGGAAGATATTCTAATCTAATTACATATGTACAAGGGAACAAAAAGATTCATTATGAATGATAGCTTATTTTAGTACACTTTTAGTTTAATATTCCTTGGAAGTACACTTGCATACATAATGGCTCACAAGCATATTATAATCTAACTGTATAAACATAAGGTGACATATAGAATCTTTTTTTTTTTTTTTCTCTTATCCTTCTTCATCTTCCTCATTTTACGTTATTTGAAATTTGTCGTTTTTCATATAATTTTTTATCATGATAATACATTGTCGATATTAGACAATAATATTTTGTGAAATAAAAATATTCACTCAACACATTGACATCGTAAATCATATTGACAGAAAAATAAATTTTTATAATAATATTTCATATTAATATAGAATTATGTCGTATCGGCCTAAATAGACATGGACACATTTCAAATGACATATAAGACATTTGATACCATGGTTGTCAGTTCCAAGAACACCTATGCTAGTGATTTCTTCTAAGCAAGTGGGTTAATGATTTGTTAGAGGTGAAGACAGGGAGATTTGCTGCAGAAAGGATTTCTTTGGAGAAAAGGTTTTCTACGTTGGTCACCTAGGTTTCTGGCTAGCTAATTCAAAAAAGGATCATGTGGCCGATGTAGACAGTCCATTAGATATGGCGTTTCCCCGTTGTAACATCAGCTGTTGAACTTTCTTTTTCAGTTGAAAATGGCCAGGAAAAGAGCTTCTTTTGTGCCAGCTGGAGATATGCTAGCACACCTAAATTATCATTTGAGAATGAGGGTGACGTGATTAACATGTGAAGCCATTTTGTACTGTCGCATGAAAGATTCATGGGTTACTTGGATTTCTTTGCTGCTTAAACTCACCTAGGAAACTCGTCCCCACATCTAATTATGATCGGAATATTGTGGACGTAGTTGGCAGATCACCATATAATGGTGCCTTCCACTTTTACTAGATCCAGTGCTTCCCAAACCGAATGTTTTATAAAGCAAAGATTGAGATAGATCATGATTCAGAACAGTTAAGTTGATCGTGAGAAAGCAAGTCGAACCATGTCTTGATTTGTTGGGTTAATGAAAGGGTACTGTTGATTATGAATTCTTTTAATTTTTTTTTTGTTAGTTCTCTTTCTTTGTGAGAAAGCTTTCACTAATCGATTGCAATCTAAATCAATTAAGTCCTGCAGTAAAGAAAATGTATTGCTATTAGGGCTGTCAATTGGGCTAGGCCAAGGTCAGGCCCAGCTCAATCTGAAATGTTTTATATATGCCTGAACTCGGCCTGCGGTACTCAGCTCAAACTCAGCCCATTTAAACTGAGTTCGGACTACCTGAACTAAAACTGGTCTTTTAACCTTTGGGTTAATTTTAGGCTCATAACTACCTCTAAATGCTAGTTGCATGGACCTTTTTGAACAGGTAAAATATTGAACTATTTGATGATGGAAATTTTGTAAAAAATATATAAACCTAGAAAATAAAAAATACAGGTCTAATATCAGCATCCAAATAAAAATGTTCTTTGTTAACTACTTTAGGCTGGGTATCGAGCTAAAACGGATGCTACCTAAACTTGACCCTAATAAAACTTCAGCCTAAAAGCTGAACCCAAACTCAGCCTAACCCAAAGTTAGGTTGACCCAGCTCAGTTATTTTTCAAACCAAACATGTTGGGCTTCGGACCAGCCTAACCCAATTGACAGCCTTAATTATTATTCTTATCACTTGTTGGTGCCATTATAATAGTTGTTATAACCTTTACGACAGCTCATAATGACACAATCCAATACCCGGATTTTATTAGGACAGAGAGAAGTCAATAAGTTTGACGCCATGCCATGTAGGCTGGTAATTGGAGGTGAGAGATTCATACATAAAAATAAAATAAAATAACATCTAAGTAAATGAACCTATGCTTGAGCCTCCAAAGATATCAGGCTAAATCCTAGACATGGCACAGTTATCATTATTATTATTGTAGTTGTTGTTGTTGTAAATGGAACATGATCAAATATTTGAAGGCCCACAGATTGGAAAGTCCGGATGGGTGATTTGCCTAAAGGCATCTCGATTCAAATCATGATCACTCAAATCAAATCTTATGATACATCAACAGTGAGGATGCCTGCTTTTAATCGAACGTCTTTTTCTCTACCAAAGACAATGCATGAATTATAATCATGCTTTGTTTTAGTCACTCAATTTATTCAATTGTAATTGAGCCCGTGAGTTTGGATAGCATCCTCTCTCTCTCTCTCTCTCTCTCCTTTTTCAAGTGGATCATTTTCTTATCAATGGCCCCTCTCACGAGTAGCTTGACGTCTCAACAGTGATGACTCGTGAGCTAGGTTTATACCAACTAGTCAATGGGTCTATTAAAGTTTGATCCTACAAAAAAAGAGTTATTATGTTTTTTCCATAGAAAATGTCATTTAGTCTAGATGGGTTCCTTAGACGATCTTCTTCTTCAGTCATATTTATGGATCCTATGGACAATCCAAATCCTCTATAGGATGGGAAACTCTTGCCCTCTGGATTAGTCACATGCTCAGTATGAATCCATGCTAGCTCTATATTGCATGGTGTGTTTAACTCTTTCCCTTATGAGTCGGGATTCTCTGTAATGGAAGCCTGTAGTGATCATCATGGGTTGATACGTGATATTTACAGGAGTAACACCATTAAAAAAATACACCAAAATCAAAACAAAGCGCCCTAAAATTGGTGACAAATTCAAATATTTGCCATGCCATGGGTCATCCCGTGGTGATCGCAATAGGCTTATTCTACGTAGGAGCCTGAGTGCTCTTATATGGCTATTGCTAGATTTTCAACGTTTTAATTTTGAAAAAAAAAAAATTGAAGCCTAGGAAACAAAATGATGGCTCTATTAACGTTTTTAATTTTGAAAAAAAATAATAATAAGTCTAGAAAACAAAATGATGTCTCTATAGGTCTACTCTCTTGGATGCTCCCCTATGTCTCACCTATCTCAATGACCATCCAATAGTATAGGCATATAATGGAGATACCATAACAGCTCTTGTGAGAATTTTCCATGTGAGGAGGGTGATGTCCTTAGAATTGGTCCCTTTGTGTCACTTGATCTTCAATGCATGAAATTTATCATATGCCAAGCCCTGCTCCTATTTTGTGTAGCCAACCCCAGGTAGTTAGGACAAGGTTTTGTTGAATTGAACGGAGTTCTTATTTTGGGTGGATCACAAAGTGGAGGGAGACTAAAGAATTCGTCTCTTTGAAGTTTTAGTTTGTCTATCAGTGGTTTCAAACTTTCCAAATCCAATATTTCTATCAGGCTAGGCCTGATGTTTTGCAAGGGTGGCGATTCAGGTTTGCCCATGGTAAGAGTTTTGAAGTCGATTCAAATATGACTTCAAAAAGAAAATGAGAGAATAGTAATTAATTTGCCTGTGATTATGTGGGTTGCTTAATTTGACTGACAATAAAAAGAAAGGTGATTAGGGACAATAAAATCATTTTGTACCATTTAACCGAATTCAATTTTGACTTGTTGCCCCTGACCACCACTTTTTTCATGTCACAATGTAGTAACGCAACTTGGTCACTACACACACCTTGGCTACAGAGGATCATGAATACAGTTGGTTATCACCATTGTTACTACTCACCGTTGGTGTTTCTTTACTTTTTCCTACAATTATTGTTCAGGAAAACCTAATATTAGTTGCAGCTAGGGTTAGGCCTAATTTCTCAGTTTTAAATGCGTTATCAGATTAATAAGTTGTGTAATTCCACCCCTTTACGTTTCCTTCTTTTCTTTTTTTTTATCTTAAATAGATCCTACAATAGTGGGTGGACACTGCAATGCTTCACCATCGACAGATTTGGTGATCTGATAAGTTTGTATGGTTGAGATTTAATTCAATTTTAATATTATGTTGTATTGAAGTTCTACCAAAACTACAAAATTTATTTAGTTTAGTTGAAGGGGTTAAATTTATTGACGTTTAACTGAAATTTCGGGGAGAAAGTAAACTCCTGTACCTAATCTTCCTACGCTGGTTTACAAAATCTAAGTGAAATTTCAGCCTAGGCGACTGAGGGGATGACACGTGGAAGAAAATGGGTGGGTTAGACGAAATTTCAAATACCCACCCAGTTTCTTCCACGTGTCATTCCCTGGTTTTGAAGACACCATCCTAGACACCAAATCCTGGAAAGAAAATTTGCTCTCAATTTATAAAAACAAAAGAACGAAAAAAAAACCTTTCACAATCCAAAATAATCGGTCTGAGGTGCTCTGGGACTTGTCCCAAGTCCACTTTCATCCAGTACACCTGTTAAAACTTAGGAAGAAAATGTTCTGTGATGACAACGTCTCTGTAGTGCTTATGGTGAACTATAAGCTGACACATATTGTGTTTGGGGTTCAAAAAAGTGTTCAGCTGTCAAAAAAGAGACCAAATTCAAAAATACATCATGTGTCAATCAATGGCATGCCTACATTGGCCTCCGTAAACACAAGCAATTTATTTTTGGATAATTAACAAATTTGTTAAGAAAAAGAAAAGTAAGATACAACAAAGGCTACACGAATGCAACAAAAAACACACAGGCTCGAAAAACCAGCACAAAGATAGTAGACTCAAGAACCATCAACAACGCACATAACTACTAGACAGTCGAATCCAAATCCCCGGTTAGGCACACATCACAATGCACAACTTCATGGTCAATACCCCAATTAGTGAGATGGTCTGCCAAACTATTTTGACTTCTAACAACATTAACGAGAGAAGCATTCAACAAAGAAATCAGCTCGTGAATTTTGTGTATTGTAAAATGGAGAAGAAGACAAGTTATTAACATGGTTCGACAATGGTTGCCTACATCCACGGATGAAATACTCTACCAGTTTTATTCTCACTTGCTTGAGTTCTATAGGCCATGTCTACAATACTTATAGGGAAGAGAAGAAGATGAAAAAGGAAATATAACCAGCAAGATTCATTTACAAGAATGGAAGGAGGAGATGGAAAGATTGTGATTGCGCTGGCATTAATGGAAAGATTGTGATTGTGATTGCGTTGGCGTCAATACTCCCCCTCAAGTTGGAGCGTGAATTTCATGAATGTCCAACTTGCTTGCAAGATTATGGAGTTGTTTCTTTTCAAGTGTCTTTGTGAAGATATCTGCTAATTGATGCTTAGAGACAACACAGAATGTTTGAATCAACCCAGCCTGGATTTTTTCACAAATTAGATGACAATCCAACTCAATGTGTTTCATCATTTCATGAAAAACAGGATTGGCTATTATATGAAGTGTTGTTTTGTTGTCACAATAAAGACGCATAGGTTAAGAATGATGAACACCAAGGTCCTTTAATAAATGTTGTAGCCAAATTAGTTCACAAGTAGTTAATGTCATTGATCGGTATTCAGCTTCTGTAGAGGAACAAGAAACTGTCGATTGTTTCTTACTCTTCCAAGATATAGGACTTTTACCTAGGAAAACACAATATCCTGTAAGTGGTCTTCGAGTAGTGGGGAAAGTGGCCCAATCCGAGTTGCAATATGTTTCAATTTGGAGAGTGCTATCATGAGATAAGAGAATTCCTTTACTAGGAGCTGATTTGAGATAATGTAATACTCGATAAGCTGCATCAAGATGTGGTTTCTATGGCTCATGTATAAATTGACTGAGAATTTGTATTGAATAAACTATATCAGGCCAAGTAATAGTTAGGTAGATGAGATGACCAACCAAGCGCTTATAGTGAGCTGGATTATCCAAAAGTTCTTCATCATCAGATGTGATTGTTATATTTTGTTCCATTGGAAAGTGTACAGGCTTAGCACCAAGTAGACCTGCATCATTCAAAATTTCCAAGGCACATTTTCTTTGAAATAAAAGTATCCCTTACCTGAAACATGCAACTTCAATACCTAAGAAATATTTTAAGATGCCAAGATCCTTAATATGGAATCGACTATTGAGAAAATTCTTAAGGGCTTGAATTGTTAAACTGTTATTGTCAGTAACAACTATGTCGTCTACATAAACAAGAACCACAAAAAATAGATAAGCCTATTGTAGAAATGAATAAAGAATAATCACAAGCAAACTGTTTAAAACGAGCATGATGAAGAGATGAAGAAAACTTATCAAACCAATTACAAGAAGCTTGTTTCAGTCCGTAAATGGATTTATGAAGATGATACACCAAATTCTCTCCTTATCGTCGAAGTCCAAGAGGAAGATTCATATAAACTTCTTCATGAAGGTCACCATGCAAGAAGGCATTATGAACATCTAGTTGATGAAGAGGTCAGTCTTTAATTGCAGCCAAAGTAAAAACACATCGAACAGTTACCAATTTTGCGACAGGTGAAAAGGTTTCATAATAATCAAGGCCCTCAGTCTGAGTGTACCCTATAGCAACTAAGTGAGCTTTATATCTTTCAATAGAACCAACAGAACGATGTTTAATCTTGTATACCCATTTACAATTAATAGCCTCTTTACCAATCGGAAGATGAGTCAAAGACCAAGTCTTATTTTTTTGAAAAGCATGCAATTCAGTGGTCATAGCCTCACGCCATTTTGAATGTTTAATAGCTTGAGCAAAGTTCTTGGGTTCAATCTCAGCAAAAATAACAACAATAAAAGCATAGTGTGGTAAAGATAAGGAAGAACAAGAAATAACATGGTGAAGGGGATGAGTAACACCTGAAGAGAAAGATGATGGCATAAGAGTTGGTCAAGTGGCAAGAGAGCAATAGTAATCCCGAAGATGAGTGGGGGGACGGTGTTGTTGAGAAGATTGACAAATAATAGGGTGAGAATGTGGTATAATAGAAGATGGACTAGGAGGGGCTAAAGGTCCAAATAGAGCGTCAGTGGTAGGAATAAGAAGAACAACAGAAGATGGTGTGGTATTAGTTGGTAGTATAATAGAAGGTGGTGTTGAGAAATGGTTTAGTTGTTGAAATGGAAAAACCTCCTCATGAAAAGTGACATCTCGACTTGTAAAAATAAAATGTTTGTCAAGATCATAAACACGATATCCACGTTGACCAAAAGGGTATCCAACGAATACTCCTTTTATAGCTCAAGGAGAAAATTTGTGTTACTTAGGAGACATGTTGTGAGCATAGCATAAGCAACCGAAGACACGAAGATGGTGATATAAGGGCTTACTCTGGATGAGTGTTTCATGTGGAGATTTTCCAAATAATAAAGGTGTTGGTAGACGATTAATGAGATAAGCAGTAGTGAAAATACACTC